>VWYN01024640.1:26830-73176 GCA_013400075.1 Hippolais icterina | reverse complement strand
GGTCCCCTCTGCCCCGGCACAGCCGCCGGCCCGGCTTCGCCGCGCTGGGAACGAGCAGCGATCTCGGGAGAGCCAAGCTCCTCATGACGAGAACCCGACCAGGCGGCGGGGACGGCAGCAGCGCCCGGAGACGGGAAGGACGGCAGCATTGGGGACAAGGACATTCGCGCCCCGTCCCCGCGCCCGGCGCCCGCCGTCGGCCATGGGGAACGGCATGAGCCAGGTAATGGGGAGCGCTGGGGCTGCTCTGCAGTTCGGCCATGCCCGGGCGGCTCGTCCGGTGCCGGAGGTGGGAGACCCTTACCTGGCGGCTCCTCTGCCGGCACCGGGTCTGGCACAGGGCTCGGCTCTTTGTTTGTTTGTTTATCTGCCGGCAGAGCAACAACACTGGAGGTGAAACGGGCAGGGACACTGCGCTGGGACAGCTGACAGCTGCCGGGGGGGAGTGGAGGGCAGGGGTCACAGCGAGTTCCTTCAAGGAAGGGGGGAACTTTTCCCAACACCTTTAATCCTAAGGAAGCAGCACCACGCACACGCTGGGAGCCCTGTATGACCCCGAGCCTGGTGGTCCCACAGCCCCTGCTCAGCGGGGCTGGGCTGTGCGTGGGGCTCGGCATCATGGGCAGAGGGGATGGGCACTATTCTATTTATGTGCTGCCCCGTTTTCTCCTCTGAGGAGCGGGTCAGCAGGGTGCTGGGGACAGGCACATGCTGTTTATTCACGGTTCAGTGTCCTGCCCTTGGGAGCTGCCCTTGCTAACTGGCGCTCTCCCACCCGCTCCTCTCAGTGCCGCAGCTGCGAGTTAAAGGCACCCCGTCGATAGGAAATTGATCTAAAATGGCAGGAATCACAAAAAAACCCACCCCTTCTTTAAGATGTTCAATAGAGAGAAATGTTTCCAAATGTGAGCAGTGAGAGAAGTGTGAGTCCAGCTGTGCTGGTGAAAATCACCTGCACCTGCCCCGGGCAGCAAATATTGCTGCAGGGAGAAACTGGCAGAGAACCGGCTGGATACAGGATTGAACTCACTGCCCAGGCTGTGAGTGAGGGAGAATATAAAATAGCTCTGGCTGACAAGGTTTGCAAGGTGTCCTGCTTCTGCATCTGCAGTGCTGTTAACAGAGGCCTTGTCAAGTAATTATCTTTTCATCATGAGAAGTGGAATTTCCCAGGGGAAATGAGCTGAAAGCATGGTGTCCAGAGCAATCTGTGCCTGGGCTGTGAGAAATGGGTTTCCTGCAGTGCTGTGTGAGGGGAGCAGAGCTCAGGACTGGGAGGGGGACAGCTACATCCCCTACCAGCTTGTCTGTGCCTGTTGCTTTCCCATCCCTCGAGCAGCAGGGCATCCACAGGTCATGGGTATAGTCCAGGGCTGTACAAAGGTGTATGCAACTTGCTGAGCTCAGGTAATAAACCTCAACAAAGGACTAATTGATGATAAACAAGAGGAGCAATAAAAAAGCCACGTCTGGCTCCCAGTGCCCAGGAAAGTGCAGTACCAGGTAATTGCAGGTGCCAGGGCTACATGCAGCCCCACATCCTGGGTGTCAGGGCAGGGGCAGCCCTGGGAATGCACAGGTCCAGCTGCCCCAGCACCATTCCTGCCCCGGGGCTGGCGATGGTCATGTCAATGCCAGAACTTTGGCCCCTCCAGCCAAGGTCACTGTTCCCCAGCGTGGGTCCCAGCACAGTGGGTATCCCAGCACAAGGTCTCTGCTCACGCTGCCACTTCCCTTTGTGTCCCACAGATCCTTCCTGGCCTCTACCTTGGGAACTTCGTTGGTAAGTGGAACCCAGCTGCTGCAGAGATGTTCTCCAGCTGGGGAGTGGGGCTTGCTTGGTGTCTCCCTGCCTGCAAATGCTGCCTGACATCCTGCCTGTACCCACCATCCTCCTTGCACCCACAACCCTGCCTGCACCCACCACCCTGCCTGCGCCCACTGCTCTGCCTGCACCCACGGGCCGCTCTGCTCTGTCACCCAATTTGGGTTGGCAGTAGTGGGAGTGAAGACACTGTGGGAAAGGCAAGGCAGAGCCCCCTGCCTTTGCATGTTTTCCTTATTTAACAGCTGCCCTGAGCTCTTGGGATACATGGGGGAAAGGAGCCAAGAAGGAAATATGGATCCCATGCCAGGAGCAGAGGAGCTGGTGGTGCCACATGGGTGCAAGGGACCAAGACTGGGGCCCTTCAGGGTAATGCTCCCCAGTTTTGCAGCTGTAGAAGAGGCCAGAGGGGGCTGCCCATCCTCAGGAGGGAATTTCCCAGAGGCAAAGTCACCCTTTCTCACACCAAGTCACTATTTTAAGGAGTTGTCATTGTCAGAAGACAGTTAATGACCAAGTGTTGGCATCTGCCATGACAAAACAGCATTTATGAGTACTCCTGCCTCCCTGATGGCTCCTTTGCTAGCCTGATTCCTGCTGTAAGCACTGTGGAAGTTTAAAACCACTGGTGTGAATTGCTAAGGAAATGTCACTGGAGGGCCCTGTTCTCCCTGTGCCCTGTGGAGCACTTCAGGTTGGCTGGGGGGGCTGTGGCTTGCTGGGAGCAGAGGGACAAGGACAACCAGCTGTCAGCTTCATCGGGGGGTGAACAGGGTTCATCCTGTGAGCAGCCTCTGCTGTGGGGCCTAGGCCTAATGCCATCCAAACACTCCTCAGCACTCTGCCAGGCAATCCAGGGTGACAAGATTCTAGGCCTGCAGCATTAAGCTCACAGAGACATTTCCTCCAACTGGAAGCTTTTCCAGCACCAGTAAGCCTTGATTCCAGTGTCACCACTTGCTGTCACTGCCTGCCGAGGCGGTTAGGAAGGTGGCAGTGTGTGGGTCCCCACAAGGGTCCCCATCTCCCTCCCCACACAGATCACAGCTTCCCTGCAGAGTATCTCCCTTAAGACTCGCTCCTGTTAAAATTCACATCATGCCATTAGCACATCCCGGGCTGGATTCCTGAACTGAGGTTTTATACTACGTGAAAGTTCAGAAACCCAAAAGAATGAGATGGAGAAATGTTTCCCCTCCTCTCTGGCCACGCTTGCTGCATCTGCTGGTTGTGGCATGAAAGGGAGACACTCGGAAGCTGCTCAGCAAGACAAGCACGCTCCCCTTCCTGTGCAACAACTGCCGTGCTGGATTAGAGGCCAGGATCACATCCAGAATGCTGAAGCATTGGTGAGAAGGCATTTGAGGGCATTGCCTCAAACAGCCAAGGACACCCCATTTCTGTCCATGCAGCAGAGAGGACAGACCAGAGAGCAGCAACTCACTGCTCAGGTGTTTTCTACAGAAAATCAGAGTTGACATAAATTGCTGTAGCTCCACAGATCACAAGATAAAACAATTCTCTCAGGCTGCAGCAAGTTCCAGTGCTACGTGTGTGTCTGCTCAAGGAGGTGTGGGCAGGGCACATGTCTCCTCCCAAAGTGGGGACAAGTACAGGCAGGAGGGACACTACCTGCTGACCCAGAGTGTTTCTGTGCAGGTGTGAATGGTTCAACCAGCATGAGCAGCAAGGAGAAGGGATCAGGGAGAAGCCTCTGGTTTGGGATCATGGGATTGGCATTCCAGGTTTCTGTGTTTGCCCATGTCTGCACTGCTGCGTGTGGGGGTGGGATGCAGTTGATCTGCTGGAGCAAGGCTCTGTGTGCTGGCTGGCTGTAGAAGCAGGATGGGAACGCTGTGGGAAGAGAAGGGTAGGAAATGAATGCATGTTGATGTCTAGTTTTATCCTTTAGATGCCAAAGACCTGGAGCAGCTAAGCCGGAACAAGATCACCCACATTGTTTCGATCCATGAATCCCCCCAGCCCTTGCTGAAGGTAGGGTCCTGCACCAGATGTCAACCTGTGGACTCCTGCAGCTCCTTCCATGCTGCATCTTCCTTCCCCCTCTGTGCATCCCATGGCACGTACACCTCTCCCTGGTAACTGATCCCAGAGGAGCTGGGTGGCCCCTCGGCATGGGAAACTGGCTGTCATGACTATAACCCGGCCTTGAACACTGACGGGAAACGATTTCCAGCTCTCCAGACTTCTCTTGTTTCCCATCCCCTCCCACGAGTTGCTGGTGTCCCCTTGCCCTGCCCTTCACCCCAGTGAGAGTGTGGCCCCATCCCCATGCAGGGGGAATGCTGTGTGGGGGAAGCAAAACCCTTCAGGCAGCTGTGGGTGAGGAGCAAAGACACTGCCAGCCCCACTCTGACCATGTATGACATCCTGGCTGCAGCGCCTGAGCTTCTCTTCCTATTCTGTCTTCCAGGACATTACCTACCTCCGCATCCCCCTGCCTGACACCCCTGAAGCCAACATGTGAGTATCCTGGGGAGGCTGGGGATGTGCAGGGAGGCGGGAGGGTGTCCAGACGTGAGGGTTCACAGCTTCTCAAGCCCTCCATGTGCTGCCTCCATCTCCTCAAGCACAACGACCCACAGCCGGAGATGTGATGACACAGTGCAGGGGACCACCCCTGGACCCTAACAGCATCCCAGTTCAGTGGCTGCTGTGAGGGTATGAGCCCTGGGTGAGGTGAGGGGCAGCCACTCTGCAGCAAACATCCCCTCAGGATGAGAGGTGTCTGGAGAGGGGAGAGCACATAAAGGGTGTGGAGCCAGCCAAGGGCACAGGCGTGGCTGGAGATTCCAGCAGCCAGCTCCCACTGCCCCAGCATGAGTCACACAAGTCACAGGGCAGCCCCGTGCATCACCAGCACAGTGTCCCCTTCTGTGTCTCCAGCACAGAATGAGCTGGCAAATCCACCTTTCCTTGGGAATAAACAGCACTGAGCTGCTCAGGTCTCAGCAGTGGCTGGCAGATCCCCTAAAACAACTCAAACATGCAGGGCTGTTCTGCCTGCAGCTAAAAATGCTGTTCCACCCCTGAAGTTCTTATTCTGTCTGGTTTGTTTTTCCTGATAGCAAGAGGCACTTCAAGGAATGCATCAGTTTTATCCATCAGTGTCGCCTGCATGGAGGGAACTGCCTCGTCCACTGGTAATGTTTCTTCCCCTGTGCCCGTTGCTGTGTCCCCCCAGCTTGGCAGATACAGCCCCCAGCTGCTCACTTTAGCTGCAACCCCTGATCAAAGCCAGCCTGTGCCAGAGGGCTCTGTGCCAATGGACCCACCCAGGATCCACCCTTGGCCGTGGCTTGTGACTCAAACCCAGCGGGATCCAGGCAGTCCTGGAGCCGGGGCAGCTTTTTGCTGCAGCTGAGAGCGCGGGATGAGCGGGGTTTGGGGCAGGCAGCCAGGCAGTGGCTGCTGCTCCCATTCCCTGTAGAGGAATGGGTATTTATAGGCACTGATGGCCAGGACCTTGGAAGGTCTCAGGCCTCTGGGAGAGCAAGTCCTTGGAGAAGAAAAACTAAAATATCTGAAGCACAGGGGTGGAGGAAGAAGCAAGCATGGGGTCAGGGTGTGCCACTAACACCAGCCCTTCTGCACCTTCCCTTGCCAGCCTCGCTGGCATCTCCCGCAGCACCACGGTGGTCGTTGCCTACGTCATGGTTGTCACGGAGCTGAGCTGCCAGGAGGTGCTGGATGCCATCCGAACCATCCGGCCCGTCGCCAACCCCAACCCTGGCTTCAGGCAGCAGCTGTCTGAGTTCGGCGGCAGCGCAGCCCGCAAGGTGGGACAAGCCTCTGCCACCCATGCCCTGCTCCGTGGCTGAGCCTGCCATGGGTTTCAGAGCAAGGACGAATCCTGAGGGGACTCAGTTTCTACCCTGCTCCCCTTGGTGGCAGGCTTGGACCTGCCCTTGTAAACCAGAACTATATTTTACTTCTCGCTCCTTCCCCAGGTCCGCAGGCACCTGAAGCAGAGGTATGGGACATCCCCGTTCAATGACGAGGAAGAAATAAAGGCCTTGCTGCCAGTAGGGAGAGAAGGAACATCCAAGACAGAGGGAGCTGTGCAAGGACTGGTCCCCAGAGCCAGAGACATGAGGAGCACAAGTCCCTTCCTGCTGCGGGTGAAGAGGACGTTCTCCTGCATCCCGGCTTGTCTGAAGTGACCCAAGCCAAGGGAGAGCAGTGAGCATCACCCAACAGCCTGGGAGAGGTGAAGGAGATGCAACACAGTGGGACAGGAACCTGCACAAAGCCCAGCTCCTTCTCTTCTGGGGTGGGAACGTGCCACCCTCTGTCTGGGCGGGTTTCATGGACGCTGTTGGGCTTTGCAGCACATGCTGGGCTCATCTTCTTCACATCCAGTGTGCCCCTGGGTCACTGCAAGCTCCTGCTTGGGGCAGAACACAGAGGGGGTCTCTTCTGCCACAGGCCAGTACCCAGGTGTTGCCAGCAGCAGCTTTAGCACTTGGGTACCCACTGCATGGCCTCAGGGCGCACGGGAGAGCCGGTGCTCCCCTCAGCGGTTTTCCCACCAGCAGCACAAGCTCCCAGCATCCAGGTGGCTGCGGAGCAGGGACACACCAGTGTGCCAGCAGGTAATGCCACCACACAGGCTCCCAGGCAAGGGTCCAGCTCCAGACTGGCCAAGCACAAGCCCTGAGCAAGCACTGTAGCTTTAGGAATCCATTGCACCCCATTCCCACCTATCCCAGGGCACAATCTGTAACAGGTGGGAAACAAGCATTTAACCTGGCCAGACCTCACTAGAGCAGAGCCTTAAGCCATTTTGCTTAAAGACTTTCTATTGTCCCCCAGTAATAAATACCCTTCTCTGTGGTCTGACTCTCCTGTGATGGCCGGGTTGGCAGGGGATGCCAAGGGGGAAGGTCCCAGCATGGGATCAGTCTGGAGCTGCTGCTGCCCACTCTCTGGAGTGGGCTGGGGACACTGGCATGTCTGAACAGGGGAGGTTGCCTTGTGGGAAGTTGACAAGGGAGGCCAGAAAGGTGAGTGCCAGGGCAGGGCTCTCTGGGGACAAGCTCTGCTCCAGGAGAGGTTGGGAGCAGCAGATGGGACCTCACCTGGAGTCACTGTAGCCTCTCCACTCACTGGATCCAGGAGCACCAAGTCCAGGAGTCTGCTGGCTCCAGCTGCTGGGAGTAGTGGAAGCCTGTCACCAGCTGAGTGTCACAAGCCCCAGACGTGTCCCATTTACACCTTTTCCTGGAGCAGAGTCCCAGGTGGGAAGAATTCTGAGGATGCCCAGCTAGGCCATCAGCATTGTCCCTGTTGAGACTCAGAGCATGTTTTTGCGGTCCCCCTCATCCTTGCCCCCCCTTCTCCTAGGGGGAAGGGATCCCCTAAAGCTTCAAGACCAGGGTTCCTTCCTGCTGCCAGCATCTGCTGGGCTGGGTGCTGCCTTGGGGTCACTGCAGACTGGGAGCTCCACCCTCTCTGGGCAGTTACTGGGTGAACTGAATAACCAGGGGTGCATCATCCTTCCCTGCTCCTGCACCATCCACCGTGGGATCCCACTCTCCTCCCAGATCCTTCCAGGCTCCTCTACCCACTCCCTTGTCCCCAGGCCAGGCTCCTCAGCACCCTTTGGCCTCCTCAGCACCCAGCAGGGTGGAAGCCCTGCAGCCCAGGACCACGAATCCAGGATGGGTGTGTGCCCCATGCACAACTGCACCCTCCCACAGTGGGACACCTTATGCCAAGGTGTTTACAGCCAGGGATTCCCCTGTTCCCACTGTAAAACACACAGGGCCCTGGCCCCTCCAGCTCAGCTCCACAGCACAGCAAAATGTATTTATTTTGACAGATCTGGTTTACACAGCTTGGAAAAACCCGAACAAGGGCAGGGTTAGCTACGAGTTAATGTTTGACTCCCTTTTGAAGCTCATTTTGGCATGAAAAGTTTAAGGGTTAAGCAGCTTCACCTTCCCTGGTAAGGGAGAAGCGCGGTGAGGAATACAGCGGGGAATCCGGCTCCGAAGCGTCCTCGCTGATGCCCGGGTAATTGGATCCCCCGGGTCCTGCGTCACCAGGCGGCTGCCACACCACATGAAATCCCCGGCCGGCCGATAAAAGGCCGCCCGATAAAACTTATCCCGGCGGGCTGGGGCTGACAAACGAGCCGCCGGCTGCGATTATCTCCCGGCCTTGGATGTAATCATTGCAAGCCACTGGGAGGCTGTGCAGTGACTCCTTGCCATCGCTCTGCTTCCCAAGGCGGAAAGGGGAGATGTGGATTCTCTGTCGGTCAGTTCCCAGGCCCTTTTCCCAGAACGTGGCCCCGCAGCTCCCCCAGATGGGGGGCACAGATGGTGCCTGGGCTTCACTTTGCAACAAAGGGGTCCCGGACAGGCTCAATAAAGAGAGAAAACCCCTGCCAGTGAGGCTCTCTCGTACACCCTGTGTGGCCCCATGTGCCCTCTGTGCCACGTGGCTGTGCCCTGTTCTCACATCCTCTGAGAAAGCCCAGGACTGGGCTCTCTGCCACTGATTATTCATTTGGAGACTTTGCAGCCCCAGTAGCTCTCAGGAACTTTGCTTCTCCTCTTGGCCAGAGGTGACTTTCTCTGACTCAGAGCAGGAACGGAGACCTGGGGGACTGCAAAAGGAGGTTTGGGGGGCAGCAGCCAGGCAGAGGAGCAGGGTTTTCCTGCACAGCGACATGAGACTCTGCAGCAGTGATGGAGGAACCAGCACCAGTGTCACCTCAGGGTGGCCCAGTGACCAAGCCCGTGCCCTGCTGGGGGCCAGTGGGGAGCTGGTGCAGGATGTGTCCCACCCTGGTCCCGGCAGCCCTTGGCACAGCTCATCTGCCCTTCCCACCCGTTTCCCGTTCGACTCAGCATCCAGAGCCCCACGAGGCAGACGTGAGCATTAGAGCAGAGGAGAGATTTGAGAGATGGGGACATGTGACTGTTCACACCGCCCTGGAAACTCCGTGCTCTTCCCGCAGGTCCCTGCAGCTCCCCACACCCATGCAGCGAGCAGCTGGTCCCACGGGAGGACGCAGCCCCTGGAGCTGGGACATATCCCGCTGGATCCCCAAAGCAGGAAATAAAGGGAGTAGGGTTCCTTGTCCTCTTCGGGGAACATGTGGGAAACCTTAGAGTTTTAGGGGAAACATTTGGGAGGGGTGCAGGAGAGTTCCGTGTGCCTTGTGGTGCCTTGTCCCCTCTCCCGTGGATGCAATGTGCCTACCCCCTTCCCGCGAGTGCAGGGTGCCTGTGTTGGGAAATACACCTGGTGCAGGTATCTCGGTATGTAAATTACCAGTGCGAGCTGCACATTGTGTTCCGCACGGCAGGAAAAGGCTGGAGCCCCAGGCAAGAGCCAGGAATATGCGCCCACCCTTTGCCTAACAAAGGGCACCTCCCGGGAAGGGGGTCAATCACCAGAGCCTCCGCAGGAGCCAATGAACAACGGGAAGAGCCTAAAATCACCACTGGCGTACATGGGTGCCCACACTGTGAGGGTCTGAAACCTCGGGGGTGCCTTTTTTGGGGATCCCTCCTGGAGGCACCAGCTCCAGCTCTTCCCATTGCTGTAACCTTGAATTACGACATCACATTTCACGGATGTCTGACGCTGCCGCGTGGGGAAAAGTGGAGCAGAGAAAAAAACTTTAAGACCCGTCCCCCCCGCACCTCGGGGCAGCCAGAACCTGCAGCGTGGGCCAGGAAAGGGAAAGTGAAACTCGGAGCCGCTTTCGGTTTCGGCGCCGGGCCGCGATGGCGGAGCTGGGGGCGCCCATGCGGCTGAAGGAGTGGCTGATCGCGCAGATCGACAGCGGCCGGTACCCGGGGCTGCGCTGGGAGAACCGGCACCGAACGCTTTTCCGCATCCCCTGGAAGCACGCGGCCAAGCAGGATTACCGGCAACAGGAGGATGCTGCGCTCTTCAAGGTACCCCGGGCCCCCCGCGATCCCCACCCGGCCCTGGGAGCGTCCCTGGGGCTGACCCCCGGGCTCCGTGTGCACTCCCGGGGCTCCCCATTGCCCGAGGGTCTCCACTGCCCCGCTCCGTGCGCACCCGGAATCGCTCACCCAGCTCCGTGCAGCCGAGCTCCATGTGCACCTCAGGGCTCTCCATTACCCGCAGCGCTAGGACCTGACTCCACGCACACCCCTGGCACACACCGCCCAGCTCCGAGCACACTCACAGGGCTCCCGGTTGCCCAGCTCCGTGTGCTCCCCTGCGACCCCGCATCCCCACAGCTTCCCGCAGTCCCCCAGGACACACAGCCCCGGTTCTCACTGCCTCCCCCCACCCCGGTGGACTCACACTCCGCTGGACCCCCCTGGACAGCAGCGCCGGGGGTCAGGTTGTGGCAACCCCCAGAGCACAGGGCACCCTCTGTCCCCCAGGCTTGGGCCGTCTACAAGGGGAAGTACCACGAAGGGACGGACAAGGCCGACCCCTCCACCTGGAAGACGCGGCTGCGCTGCGCCCTCAACAAGAGCACCGACTTCCAGGAGGTGCCCGAGCGGAGCCAGCTGGACATCTCCGAGCCTTACAAGGTGTACCAGATCGTGACTGACAGAGCCACTGATGCAGGTACGTCCCTGCTATCTCTCCTCCTGTGCCAGATGTGGGGTTGATGCCTGAACCATGCCTGTACAAGCCCCATGCCCCACAGACTTTACCCTTCCTCCCCGCTTCTCTTCCTCTCTGGGTGTCCCAGACATCCAGCTGTCTTCCGTGGGGCTGTTCCTGCCGTTTGCCAGGGGTTCATCTGTTCTTTCTTGCTCTCTGCAGAGGACAGTGACACACAGTCCCCAGGCACTGAGGACCAGCAGGTGAGCCTGCCCCGTGCCGTCCAGGCAGGGGAGAAGGTGGGACCCACAAATCCCCCCCTCAACCATCAGCTGCTCCCCCGCTTGCACACTGCCTGCATTTGTCCCACGGGACATCAGAGAGGGTCCCCTGTGCCACACACTGCCAGACCCAGGCAGGGGATCTGTGGCTTATGGGGTCCATGGTAGAGGCTGGAGCTGGCTCAGGATCCCCCACTGCCAGCTCAGCCCTCACCAAAGCTGCTCCTACCCCCAGGGCAGCACTGCAGGGAGTCCAAAGAAGGAGGAAAACCAGAAGGATGTGCTGGAGAGTGCCCATGTGTCTCCACAGCCCTGGCTCTCTGGCCACCCAAGCGAGCGAGGTGAGGAGGGTGCCTGTTGGTGGGATGGGGCTGGGGGCAGGGAGCACCTGCTTCTGCCAGGATCCTGATCTCCTGTTACTCATACAGGCAACACCTGTGGAGATTGAGATAGGGGCTGAGAACTCCCTACCCCAGCAAAGGCATGCCCTTAGGGGATATAATGAGGCACAATAATGAGCAAACACAGTGGGAAGTGTGGGTCCAGAGGCTTGGGCCAGGAAAGTGCCTAGGAGCCCTTGGGGTAACTGTCCATGTCCTTTTACCTCATCTCTGCCCCGATCCAGACTACCTTGTGAGGGGAGTCTTCTATGGCTGGAACCCAACCCATGGCCAAGTTCTTCCTGGACCCCAGCCCTACCTCCCAGTGGAGGACACCAACAATTCAGGTAGGAGCCATGCTGCAGGCAATGCCCTGGGTGGTCCCACCAGCCCAGATTGCCCATGAACTGACCTTCCCTTTGCCCCAGACTGCTGGCTCCACATCCGCCTGTACTACTGTGATGTGCTGGTGAAGGAGGTGACCACCCGGACGGCCGAGGGCTGCCGCATCACCACCAGCGCCGTGCCGGCCAACAGCGAGCACCTCTACGGCCCCTCCTGCATGGAGCAGATAAAATTCCCCCCACCACAGGTGCTCAGTGGCCATGGCCATGTGGCCTGCATGACCGACGTGCTGGAGCGGCTTTTGCCCCACCTGGAGCGGGGGGTGTTGCTGTGGGTAGCACCTGAGGGGGTCTTCATGAAGCGC
Organism: Hippolais icterina; assembly: GCA_013400075.1. Classification (NCBI taxonomy): domain Eukaryota; kingdom Metazoa; phylum Chordata; class Aves; order Passeriformes; family Sylviidae; genus Hippolais; species Hippolais icterina. The sequence continues at coordinate 61,410 of VWYN01024640.1, read as the reverse complement.
CAGTGCCAGGGCAGGGTGTACTGGAACGGGCCACTGGCCCCACACAAGAACTGGCCCAACAAGCTGGAGAGGGAGAAGACTTACAAGCTGCTGGACACACAGCAGTACATACAGCGTAAGTCCCTGGAGATGCTGCTCCCCTCAGGAAGAGGGACAGGTCCTGCCCTGGTGTGGCTGATGGGGGCTGACAGGTTTGGTGTCTTGCAGAGGTGCGGGAGTACCTGAGCAATGGGCAGCTCATGCCTCAGTACCAGATCTACCTGTGCTTCGGGGAGGAATACCCCACCAGAGCCGGGCACCCCTTCCAGAAGCTCATCATGGCTCACGTGAGTACCCACTGGGGCTGGCAACCCCTGAGCCAGGCACAGGGCCCATTGCAAAGCAGGGACACAGACCTGTGCCCATCCTCTGTCGTTCTGTGTCTCCGCAGGTGGAGCCGGTGTTCGCACGGGAGCTCTTCCATCATGCCCAGCGCTTGAGGCCGACACTGCTCTGCAATTCTCCCCAGCCCTGTGCTCCTGGCACCTCCAGCCACGTTCTCCGTGTCCTCAAACAGCTCTGCCAGCCCTGAACCGAGTGAGAGAGGAGAGCCCAGTTGCCTTAAAGTCTCAGAGTGGGAGGCTCTGAGCCCCACGGCCCCACTCCAGCTGCACGTCCCAAGGCAGTGTGCTTAGGGTGCTCACTGTGCAGGACCAGACAAGGACGGATGTTAGCTGGGGTGGGCAGGTGCTGCTGCCCCTGTGATTGCTGTATTTATTCCCCAGGAGTCCCCAGGTGGGATTTGCTGCGTGCCTGTTCAGCAAGCCAGGGCAGACCTGGCTCTGTCCTTGCACCTTGCACTGCCAGGACTCGCCATTGCAAACCTTAGAAATAAAGGTTGTGTTTTCATATCAGTGTTGGGGGCTGACTCTGGTGGGGGGAGCTGGTGCTGGTCTGAGCGGGGCACAGGTGGCTGGGGAAGCTGAGTCCAGACAGAGCCTCATGTGGGCAAAGCCAGCTCAGCCCCAGCCACAGGGAAACAGCATAAGACGACTTCCTGCCCCAGCACTGGCTCCAGACCTGTCCTGCCCCTTGTCCCAGCCCCTTGGCAGGGGTGAGGGCAGCAGCGAGGTGCCTGTTAGCTGCTCTGCTGACCTGGCAACACAGAAGGCAGTCCCAAAGGCAGTCACTACCTGTGCCTCAGTTTACACTCATGAATGGTGTGATGGGGCCCCTGGGCTTGTGCTGCACCCAGTTTAGGGAACAGTGCAGGGACCTGGCACAACAGACAGACCTGGCACAGGATCCAGCACAAACGCTGGCTGGGGGCAGGGGCTGAGGCACTGGGGTGGGCAGGGAGCAGATGAGCATCTGAGGGCAGGCAGCACCCTCAGCCCTGCCAACATCTCTCACTCAGCCTCACTCCAGGCCCAGCCAGAGCCCGGCTGCTCACCGTGAGCAGAGCAGGATGAGAAACAGGTCGTGGGAAGCTTCCGTGGGAAAAGGGGCTGGGGGAGCCGGGGGCTGTGCCCGCCTCTGCCCTGGGGAGGCTGCGGCCGTGCCAACCCCGAGGCCACTGGCTGCTGGCCGCAGGCCTTGGCGGCGCATCCGTCCGTCTGTCCACAGGGACCAGTGCTGGACGGCAGAGTCCCGCTCCGCCCTGGGCGGCCCCTCAGAGGAGGGGCCCGCCGCCCCCTCGCCGGCCGGCGGGTTTTAACGGGCCGTGCTGGGGCCGTGCAGCAGAGCGGGAGCGGCATCAGCGGCAGAGCTGCAACGGCGGGGGCCGGCCGGGAGGATGCAGCCGGACCTCCCCGTCGGCGACGCGGCGCTGCGCAGCCCACCGGCCCCTGAGCCGGCCGGCGGTGCCTTCCCCAGCGCTGAGGCCACCAAACCACCTTACAGCTACATCGCCCTCATCACCATGGCCATCCAGAGCGCGCCCGAGCAGCGCATCACCCTCAGCGGCATCTACCGCTACATCATGGGCCGCTTCACCTTCTACCGCGAGAACAAGCAGGGCTGGCAGAACAGCATCCGCCACAATCTCTCCCTCAACGAGTGCTTCGTCAAGGTGCCCCGTGATGACAAGAAGCCAGGAAAGGGCAACTACTGGACCCTCGACCCCGACTGCTACAACATGTTTGAGAACGGCAGCTTCTTGCGGCGCCGCCGGCGCTTCACCAGGAAGAAGGGCCTCCGGGATGCACCAGGCACTGAGGGAGACGAGGGGCGCGGGAAGACCCCCAGACAGCAGGCACGGGGGCTGCCCGCTGCCCCGCTGCCGGAGAAGGGGAAGGCAGACGGAGGCTACACCTCGCCGTCGGCCACAGGACGCCTGCCGAGCCCTGCTGCTCTGTCTGAGGGCGCCGGGGTGCCAGGCTGCGCTGAGCCCTGTGCCCGGCGTCAGCCGCCCAAGGCCAGGCAGCCCTGCCTGTACCTGCCGGACGTGCCACAGCCCAAGGGGCCGTTCTTCACGGCCCCCGAGAGCCGCCCGCCCAAGGAGACTGTCTTCGGGGGGCTCCCGGCGGCGCTGCAGCTGCCCCGGCCAGGTCAGTACCCATTGCCCGGCGAGCGCCCGGCCCAGCACCAGCACCCTGCTCTGCTGCCCGCCCTGCTGCCCACCCAGCACAGGGACCCCCCGCAGGACTCGCCGGCCACCTCAGACACCCCCCCAGAGCAGCTGGAGGGCAAGGAGCTGCCTGCCTCTGGTTTGGGGCCGTGTCAGCCATTCGGGCAGGTGCCACCTGCATTCCCTGGCAACCTCCTCGGCACGGGCAAGCCCTCCCCATCCTGCTTCCTGGAGGGAGAGGGCTACACGCAGCCCCACCTGCCCGTGTTTGGCTCCTTCAGCCGGCCTGGCCCCGAGGCGCTGGGCAGCAGCTACCAGTGCCGGGTGCAGGCGCTGAGCTTCTGCATGAAGGAGCGGCCCTGCAGCACAGCGCTGGAGCATCTCCTGGCCGCAGCGCCCCCGGCCTCCACTGCCCCCCGCCAGCCACCCTTCGGGGCCATGGGGCCACGGGCAGGTGAGCAGAAGGAGCCATGGGGGCCGGGGACCACGATCCCACTGCAGGGGGGTAATGGCTACCCCCTGGGGCTGCCCCCCTGCCTCTACCGCACACCCGGCATGTTCTTCTTCGAGTGAGGGACTCCCCAGCCTGGGACAACCCAGCACCCAATAAAACACATTCCCCAATGCTGCCTCTGTGGTCTTTGTGCCCCATTCGAGGTGGGCAGTGGGCAGGGGCAAGCTGGGGACCCCCAGACCCAGCTCAGGTGCTGGCTGGGGGACAGACGTGGCCAAGGCCACCTGGCACAGCCTCCATCCCCACCAGTCCCTCCATCAGTGATCACTGACTGGATGGTGAGGCCATGTGGGGGCATGGCCTGGGTCGGGGCACCTACACCCAGGTCCTGTGTCCCGAGGAGATGCTGGGGATAAGGTGCTGCCACAATGTGGGGCCAGGAGCCCCTGAAGCACCATCCCATGGTAGTGCGAGGGAACTTTGTCCCTGGGGGCCAGAGGATGTGCTGCAGCAGAAGTTATCCCCCAGTGGAGCCCCATTGTTACCTCCCCGTGTCTGGGACCCCTCCAAGTTCCTGTTTTTGCACAGGATGTCACACGTGGCACAAGTGGCACCAGTCTCAGTGTGTGGCCCTGCAAATAGACCCGTGTTGCCCCAGACAGACTGCAGGGAGGCACCAGGGGTTGTGGCACTGTGTGGAGGCTCTGCTGTGAGTGGGACAGGGCTCCCTCCCCTCTCTGTCCTTGCTGGTGGCTGTGTCAGTGCTGGCTGGGATTCCAACTAGTCCCTGTAGACTCTGAGACCAGGGCAGCCCCAAAGATGGGCTGTGCCAGGGGCTGCAGCTCTGATGGGAACAGCCAGGAAAGTGAATTCCTCCGACCTGAATCATGCAGGGTGGCTGCCAGTGAAGAGGCACCAGCTGAGTCACCGCTGTCAACACTGGGCTGGGCACAGGGATATGCCCCAACTGGCCAGGCTGGGGGGCACTGGAGTGGGCAGGGTCCCCGCACAGCCCCAGGATGGGACCTGGCCACCAGTCCCTTCCTACACAGCACTGGGACACCCGAGTCAGCACCTCTGAGCACTGGAGTGGGGCCAAAGTGATGCTGACAAGGTGGGGGACTGTGCTTGCCCCCCTCATCCTGCCAACCTCAGGAGCAGCAACACCCAGACCCCACGGCACAGCCCACCCCAGGCGGGGCTGGCAGTGGCTCTCCGTGTTGATATTGGGACCAAATTTGTACCAAAGTTCTCCCAGCTCCCCAAGGCCACGGGGACTCCAGTTTGGCCAGTCTCGGGGGTCTCTGCGGGGGCGGTGCTGGCACGGAGGAACGCTGCCGTCACTCAGGGACCGGGAGCACCGCGGCCTCGTCAGCTCTGTTATCAGCCCCCAGACGGCTGCTGCTGGGCCATGGCTGTGTCCCAGCCCCGGGCAGGGCAGGAGGGGCCGCCCTTCATCATCAGGGACCGCCACTCAGCCGTGGGCCTCTCTTTTCTCCCTTTTTTTTCCCCTCTACCCAGTGGAAAACAATATTTGAGCGCCTACATCATGCTGGCGTCTCCGGAGCGGCCGGCGGCGAGCGCGGCTGACCTCAGCCCCCTCCTTCGCACGGTCCCCGGGGGCGCGGGAGGAAGCGAGCGCCGCAGCCGTGCCCAGGGGCCGTCTGGTTCCCACGCAGCGTGGCCGGGCCCATCGCCCGCCCCGGCTGGGAACACACGGCCCCGTCCCCGTGCTGTGCCCGGGATGGGGTCCCTGTGCTGGGATCAGTGTGGCGCATCCCGCTGTCCCCTCCAAACTGCAGCAGCCGCTGGGGATGGGCGCTCCTGTCCTGCACAGCCTGCACTGCCCGGAGTGCAGATCGGAGCCGTGTGCTCCCTTTCCCGCCCTCACCCCGAGCGCCGGTCATGGACCCGCTGTTCTCCCAGCTCTGCCTCCTCCCTGGCTCCCTCCTGCTCGCTGTGGGTGGCCTGATCCCCCGCCCACTCGCCCGCTCCCATCCTGGGCCGTGCGGTGGCCAGGACTTGCTGCGCACGGGGCGAACCTGCTGCCGCTGCCGGCGGTGCTGCCAGGTGCCGGTGCCGGAGGTCTGCCCGCTCCCTTTCCCTCCCTGCGCTGCCTGCGGGGATCCTTGTTTCTGCAGGCAGGGTGGGTGCCGCAGAACAAGGTGCAAGAGGAATGTGTGCCGCTCCAGGCTCCGGGGATGGGTGCTGAGGACACACGTGAGCACATCCAGACTGCACCGTGCTTCTGTGGGGGTGATCAGGACCCCCCACATAAGGGATGGACCTGGCTGTCCTGGCCAGTGGGATCAGTCCACTCCAAGCAGCTTCAGGGGCTCATGAGCCCTGTCGGCTGGGAACATAGGATGGGATCACGGTTACTCCCATGGGTGTCAGCCCTGTGGCCCTGCTCGTCCAGCCCCAGTGTGTGTCCCTGTAGGGCCCCAGGGTAGGAAGGAGGGGGCTGGGGAAAGCAAACTGGGCTATGGGGTAGTGGTCCCCCACCCTGGAGTGTGCTGGTGGCTGTGCATCCCTCTGCCACACACACGGCTGTGCTCAGGAACTGATCCCCTGCAGCAGCTCAGGGTGCCAGGAATGTCCGGGGCTGATGGTCCATCTGGAAGCCCCGCGGCCACCCCACAGGAGGACCCTGCAGTCCCTGTGGCCGTCCGGGGCCAGGGCCGGGACCGGGGCGACGCGCAGCTCCTGGGGCCAGACAGGAAAGAGACGTCACCGCCGTGGAGCGTAACTCAAACCAGATGGGGCTGCGCTGGCGTCCAGGCCTGTGGGGTGGTCACCGACAGGAACCGGTCAAAGGCTGCCGGCAGGAAGCGGCTGGGAGGGACGCCTGCGGCGGGAGCTGGAGTCCGGCTCTGGCAGCCTTAACCACTTCAGGGCCAGCCACAGCTCCCCTGGGCAAAGGGGCACCCCCAGCCCTTGCCTGGGCATCCCACCCACATGGGCAGATGCTGAAGATGTGAGGACACGTCTGACTGACACCTGATCCATCCACCCATCCAGTCAGTCACTTTCCCTTCCCCCACGCCCTGGGGTGCTCAGAGCTGTTGGGTGTGTAGACCAGAAACCCTTGGCACTTTGCCTGCACAGCCCTGCCCAGGATGTACCAGGTGGTCCTTGTCCACGGCACGGCCTGGACCCATTCCCTCTACCACAGAGAGGAGATTCTGCTTCCCGTGCTCATCTCACTCATCCTGCGACTGTGTCCCCCACCGGTGGGAGTGGGGCCTCCCCATCCCCCAGGGTGGCAGGTGTGGGCTGTGGGCAGACCTGTACATTTATTTACAAGGAAGCGAATGCTTTGGACGGCTCCATCGTGAGGCAGGGTCCCACCAGCCGTGGCTCCTGCCCAGTGGGCACAAGCCTGAAGCCCCTTCCCCTGCTGCAGTCAGTGTGGGGGTGAGGGGCAATGTCTCCCTGTGTCTCTCCCCAATGTTTTTCCAGCAGGCACAGAGGGCAGAGGCAGCTCCAGAGCAAACACACAGCCTTGGCTTGGGGGGCTCAGCCATGGCAAAAGCCAAAGCTGGGGGACCTCTTGCCAACCCCCCCATCCCCTCCTGCAGCGTGCAAGGACGGATGCTGCAAATCCCAGGGGATGCCCATCCTCTGGCAGCACCGGGGAGACCCAAGGGGTACAGGCAGAGAGGACGGGGATCTGGACAAGGAGCAGGAGCTGGAGCAGCACCCTTGTCCCCAGTCCCAGCAGGTCCCGCGGAGCCCCCGCGCAGGGCGGGGGAGCTGGCGGCCGCGGCCGGAGCGGCGGAGCAGTTCCGGTGTGTTGGTGGTCGGGTGAGCCGTGCCGGCCGGAGCGGGGAGCGCGGCCCAGCTGCTCTGCATTAGCCCGCCTCGCTCATCGCGATCTGCCGGGGACGGGTGAAGCAGAGGTTGTGTTTTTCCCCCGCTGGCAGAACCTAAGGGCAGGGAGGGCAGGAGGAACACAAAGCCTCCTTCTTTCCTCGTTGGCTCCCAGCTGGGGACGCCGCTGGAAGCGTGCTTGCTGCTTCCTCCCTTCCTGTGCGAGCAGCAGCTCGGGGCCAGCTCCGCTCCCACATGCCCAGCTGGCCAGGAGGAGGTGCTTGAGCCCCGGCTCCGCTGCCAAAGCATCAGGGTGAGGGTCCGCGGTGCCCTCCAGCATCATTGCCGAGCCACAGAGCTGGGAAGGGAGGTCGGGCCAGCGGCGGTGAAGGCAGGCAGGGCTGCGGCATTTACAGGCAGGGAGGGCACAATTTGAGTCCAAAAGCAGCGAGCACCAGGTGGCCGAGGCAGCGGGGTCACACCGGAATGGCCTTCCTCCTCCGAGGGCACGAGAAGGAAACGTGAGCAGAGCACAGATGCTGCAGGTCGGGCATCACGCAGCCAGGCCAGGGCCAGAGATGAGATCGGAAACCTTCACTCCGGAGCAGTCCCACAGTCTGAGGAAATCCCGGCAGGAGCATCGGCTCGGTGGGAGTGAAGAGGGCTGGAGCCTCAGGAGCCTCAAGGCCACTGCGAGCACCCCCAGCGGTGATGTGGTCCTGAGCGCAGCGGGACCCGCTCGACAGAGCCGCTCCAGACTGGTGGGGGTCCCTCCCAAGTGGTTCCTTTCTGGCCTCGGCTCCCCTGGGAGCCCAGCTCAGATGCCCAGCGCCGTCAGGGACCCCGAGCTGGTGATCTTCCTGAAGCGGTTGGCAGCGCACACCCCGATGAAATTTTTCTGTGAAAGGCAAGAGGAAAGATTCTCATCCTCCGGCAAGGGCCATGGCACCAAAGGTTGAGCCAGGCCTGACACTACTCCTGCCCCTAAAAGCTGCTCTTGGGATCGGCTCAGGAATAACCACCACAAAGGGTGGGGGTGTTACCTCAGGGGCATCCATGCTCAAGGGCCCTGTGTCCCAGCTGCCAGCAGCACAGCAAGACAGAGCCATTCTCCATGCTCCAAATGCTATCCACCAGGGCAGGCACAGTCTGGCAGCCCCCTCCCAGCCCCCTCAGAAGCTGCTGACCCTCATGCCCTTGCTGGACCCCGCACCTTCCAGCGCCGCCTCATGACGTATTTCTTGAGCAGCACTTGGGACTTGAGACGTCGGTTGGAGCGTTTGGCCTTTTCTGCCAGATTATTGAGCCAGGGATGCTGCAGGCACTGGTCAGCACTCATCCGGGCACTGGGAGGAAGGAGCCCACGTCAACCCTGCTCAAGCCCCTCACCCCCAACCACCCCAGCCACTCCAGAGCCCCCAAACCCCACAACCCTGCAGAGAAGAACGAGATGGAAGGATGTGCCCAGGGACTGGTGGAGCTGGGCAGGATTCTGAGGGGTCCAGCACACCCTGCTTGGGACAGGTGTCCCTGCAGGGACACAGGGCTCTGTTGGGGACAATCAGGGTGGGGCAGAGCCCATGGGGTTAATTCAGTGCCGGACCCAGGGGATGCTGGGGGCCCTGGTGAAGAGACAGCCTGTGGTACCCGGGCCAGCTCTGGGGATGCCCATCCCAGGACCCCACGGCCACTGCCAGCCTCACACCTCTTATCCTTGATGATGAGGTTGGAGACGAAGTCCTTGGCCTCATCAGAGACACTCTCAAAGGTCTCCTCATCGAAGTACCAGTTGGCAGCCAGGACATTGTTGAGTGTCTCGGTGTCATCGTCACCCAAGAAGGGGGAGAGGCCGCTGAGCCTGGAGGTGCAGGGAGCTGAGGAGTCAGGTGCTCTCAGGCTTCAGCACCTCCCAGACCCCCTGGAACAGAGTCAGTCTGGCCAGGGATGTTCCAGGGGTGTGCTACCACTGTCCTGTGCAGCTGGCCTGAGCCTCTTCCTGCCCCCCAGCCCCACACAGCCATCTCCCCATCCAGGAACCCCCACCTGCCACCAAGCAGCCAGGTGCCTGGGGACAACTCTGCACCCAGGGGAGCTGTGCCCCAGCACCAGAGCTCCCCAGCACGGCCATGGCAGCCCCCGCCCAGCCCTGACGTACAGCATGTAGGTGATGACACCCATGCTCCACATGTCCGTGGAGTAGGAGACCTGCTCGTAGTTGACCACCTCGGGGGAGAGGAATTCAGGGGTGCCAAAGTTCACTTTCAGCTTCTCATTGGGATTGTACCTGCAGTCGAGAAGGGGTGCAAGTCAGCAGAAGGGGGACAGGCTGCTCCCCTAAACCATTGCCCCTCTCTCAGTAGATGCTGCCCTCCCCAGCTATGACTCCAGTCAGGGAGTGCTATGGCCAAAGCAATGGCCTAGAGCAGGCCTTGGGGCTCCTGGTACCTAAAGGCACACAGAGATGAAGGGTAGAAGGGGAACAGGGACAGAGCTGAGAAAGAAAACCTCACCTTCGAGCCAGCCCAAAGTCGATGATCTTCACCATGTGCCCGGTGGCAGCGACACAGAGGATGTTCTCAGGCTGTGGGGACAGGGTGACCGTTGCCCCACCACCAAGAGAGGACATCCCCACTGCACAGATCCAGCAGCCCATGGGTCCTGCAGCTGACCAGCACCAGAGCAGTGCTGACAGGCATCACTCCCACAGCTAGCCAGTGTCCTGCTGTCACCTTTGGCCCTGTCATTGTCAGCCCCCAGCCCCGCACCTTGAGGTCGAGGTGGAGGACGCACATGTGGTGCATGAAGCGGATGCCCTCGCAGATCTGCCGCACGAACACCATGCAGTCCACCTCTGTCAGGTGGTAGTCATCGTCAATGATCCGCTCGAAGAGCTCACCACCCTCCACACTGCATGGGGATGAACCACGGGGTCACTTTGGGGGATTCCTCCTGTAGAGCTCCTTGCCCTCCTGAGGACCCTGGCGCAGCTCCACCATGGAGGTGCTGAGCAGAGCCAGGGTGAGATGTAGCATTTTGGGGCTGGACAGCCCCAAGGTAGGCACAGGCACTCACAATTCCATGAAGAGGATGATCTCCCGGGGTGTTTCAATGGCATCATAGAGCTGGATGAGATTGTGGTGGTTCAGCTGGTTCATCACGTCGATCTCCAGCAGCACCATCTCCTGCAGAAGGAGCCCCAGTGTGGGGTGTCAGCCCTGGCTGTGACACAGAGACAGGCTGTGTCCCCACACCAGGGGCACTCAGAGTGTAACACTGCCACCACCTGCCCGGCATCGTTCAGACCTTGTCCTTTGCTCCCTGCTTCCGGATCACTTTGGCTGCCAGCTTGAGCCCCGTCTCCTTCTCTATGCATGTGTGAACTTCACCAAACTTGCCCCTGTGGAGGGAAGGAGGAAGGGAAAGAGGGAGAAGTGCCCACACCATCAGCCACCCAGGCTGCTGGGGACCCTCACATTGCACTGTGGTGCTGCTCTGCACTGCCCAAGGCACCCATCCTGCCCGAGGCACCCACCCATCATGACCAGAGGAGTCTCACCGACTCAGTCCCACTGCCTAAGGCTGGAGTGCAGCTTGGGACAGTGCCAGGAGAAGCACTGGGGCCCCTCCTTACCCCCCCAGGATGTCCTTGGAGTTGAGGCTGAACTGGGAGCTGACGCTGGCGGAGCGCAGGGTGACCGTGCGGTGAGCGAAGGGCGCTGGCGGCGGAGGGACATCGTCTGCCCAGAGACAAAGGATGAGGTGAGAAGGGAATCTGCTGTCCAGGGGACCCCACTTCTGGGTACCCCGGGATTCCCTGGTGTGGAGTGCAGACAGGCACCCAGCCAAGCCTGTGGGTGCAGGATGTGGCCAGGTACTGAGTGCTGGGCTGTGAGCCAGAGGTTCCTGGCTGGGGCTGCACTGGATGATGCAGCAATCCCTGAAGGGTCCCTTGCTATAGAGCCCTGCACCATGGCGCATGTCACTCTGTTCCATGGCACCCACCCTGCTCCATGGCACCCATCCAAATGCATGGCACCCACCTTACTTCATGACAGCCACCCCCACCAACCCACATGTCACATTTACCCTTTCCAGGCCATGTTGTTGTCTGTCACCCTCTCCAGGCCAATCCCCCTCCATGCCACTGCTTCCTGCTCACCCTCCCAGGACAGGTCCCACTCATGGGGCCGCCCGTGCACACATTCCTGAGCCACCGTTTCCCAGGTGAGAGCAGGAGCCAGCCTCACAGGGATCCACACAAGCACCCACTGCCCCAAGCCCTCCCCACAAGGACAGTGGTGCAGGATATGAGGACATACTGTCCCCTGCCACCAGCCAGACAGTCACTGTCACTCTCCAGGCTCCTCTTCCTCACAGTCAGTGTGATCAGAGCAGGCCAGGAAGGGACGTGATGTATTTAGCCCTGTTTACAGTGAAAGGGGAGCTCAGAGGCCACCAGGCAGGTGACAAGCCAAGGACAGGAGCTGGCAGCATGGAGGGCAGTGTGGGCAGCAGGCAGGGCCATGGGGTTCCCAGGCTGGCACTCCACACAGAGTCTGGGGGATAAGGAAAAGGCAGGTACCTCATGGCCTTACCCAATATCTCAAAAGGGTCTTCCTTCCCAAAATCAGGGGTGAGGTAGGGGCTGGGGGGTGGCTTTGCCTCTGTCAAAGATGGCTGCACCCCAGGTCCAGGCTGCTCTGCCACCCCAGCAGGATCTGGGGGCTGCCCTGTGGCACTGGGCAATGTCCTCTCCTGAGGGGTGCCGGGGGGTTCCAGGGGCTGCAGGTCCCCCAGGGCTGGTGGGCCAGAGCCAGGCTCTGTCAGACCCTCTTTTGGCTCCCCCATCGTGGTCTCCTCTTCTATTGTCTCCATCTCTGCCACCTCTGCCCACGGTTGCCCCTCCCTGGAAGCAGGAGTGGGAGGTGAGCAGAGCCCAGCTAGCAGCTCCTGAGCCCAGCATCCAGAGACCCAGGGCTCCCTGGAGCAGCGAGGGGGATCCCCCCATCCCAGGAGGGTGTGGGTACCTGTGGCAGGCAGCCGGGCAGCTCAGGCTCTGCAGCAGAGGCGGGCGCGGGGGCTCGGGGATCGTTGGTGGCTGTCCCTCTGTCCCCTTGGACACTTCCTCCCCTTCACCCTGAGCCTTCACAACAGCCATGGCTGCTGCCTCCACGGGCTCTGCAGCCCCATCCCCAGCCTCTGCTCCAGGTGTGGGAAGCTTCACCTCTGCAGCTTTTTTCCCTCCATCCTGAGCCTTTGCAGTAGCTGAGACCTTCTCCTTTTTAGGATCTTTCCCTTCATTCCCAGCCTTTGATGCAACTGTGGATTTTTCCACCTTTGCAGTTTTCTTCCCTCCATCCTGCACCTTCACAGCTGCTGGGGACTTCTCCTTTGCAGGCTCTTTTTTGCCTCCACCTTGAGCCATTTTTTCAGCTGGTGTTTTCTCTGCCTTGGCTGCTGCCTTCTCTCCATCCTGAGCTGTAGCAGCATCTGGGGCTTTCTCCTTTGCAGGAATTACAGCTTTCTCCTTCACTGAAGCTGGGGCTTTCTCTTTCACTGGAGCTGGAACCTTCTCCTTTGTGGGCTCCTCTTTGCCTTTGTCCAAAGCCTTTTTAACTGCTGGGGCTTTTTCTGCCTTTAGCACTTTATTCTCCCCACTCTGAGCCTTTGCAGCATTTGGGGCCTTCTCCTTTGCAGCAGCCGTGGTTTTCTCCTTTGCAGATTTGGTATCAGCTGGAGCTTGCTCCGCCTTTGCATCTTGCTTCCCTTCATCCAGAGCTTTAGCAGTGGCTGGGACCTCCTGTTTTGCAACCACTGTGTTTTTCTCCTTTGCAGGATCTCCTTTGCCTCCATCCTGAGCTGGTGCTGCAGCCAAAGCAGTCTCCTCCTTAGGTTTTGCCTTCCCTCCTTCAGAGTTTGCTGCAGCCAGAGCCTTCTCCTCAGTGGACTCTGCTTTTCCACCGCTCTCAGCCCCTGATCCACCGGGTGCTTCCTCCTTCTTGGGTTTGTCCTTTCCTCCATCCTGTGCCTCAGTTACAGCCAGGCCCTTCCCCTCCATGGGCTTATCCTTCCCTCCATCCTTAGCCTTTGCAGCAGCTGAAGCCTTTCCTCCTTTGAGCTCTCCTGCAGCTGGAGCTTTCTTCTTCCCAGGCTTCTCTTTCTCATCCTTCCCTACACCCTGGGCCTCTGTGGCAGCCGGCACCTTGTGCCCGGTGGATGCTGCCTGCCCTTCATCAGATGCTGCCTGTCCTCCATCGTGCTGCACAGCCGGAGCCTCCTCTCCTGGAACAGCTTCCCGTCCATCCTGGGGCTCTGGAGCAGCCGGAGCTGTCTCCTGCTCCGGCTCTGTCTTCCCTCCTCCAGGCTCATCTGTGCCTTCGTCCTGTGCCACGGTGGCGGCTGGCGCTGTCCCCGCTTGGGGCTGGGCAGCCTGGGGAGCTGCAGATGCTGCGCTGCCCTCGGCTCCGGAGGGTGCCGTGCCGCCAGCCCCGCCAGTGTCGGCACCATCCGCGCCTCCACCCGGCTCCATGGGACACTCCGGGCAGGAAGAGGCTGCCCCGCGGTGCTCCCGGTTCAGCGAGGCTCCTGCGGGAGAGAAAGCAGCGGCTGAGGGCTCTCCGACGCCCTGCAGAAGGGACAGCAGGACTCGGGCAGTGGCTCTGCTCCTGCAGGGATGAGCTGCTCCCATCCAGCCGGGAACTGTGCCCCCGCCACCCAGCCGGCGGCTCCCGGGCTGGTGGCAACGAGCCAGGGACCCCACGTGGCCACCAGTCCCGGCACCGTCCCATTGTGCCCCGATATCTGCCCCGCGGTGACTGATCGATGGCCTGACCCCGGCACCTGTCACCGGGAGCCTGGGGCCTCCGACGTGCGAACAGCCAGCGCGGCGCGGCCAGGGTGACAATTTAAGGCCACATCCCACCGTGGCAGGGCAGGAGACAGCGGCTCTGGCCCCGGGCTGGCAGCGAGGATCAGGAGAGGTGAGCATTCCCGGCACGGCCTCACCATTGCACCCCCTGAACCACACAGGAGGTCCAGGCATGCAGGCAAACCCCAACTGCTCAGGGGTCACACAGAGCCCCACACCCAGCAGCCGCCAGCGTTGCTTGTCCCCCTGTCAGGGGTAACCAGCTTGGCCAAGGGGACTTGTTGGTGGCCTGTTACCTGCACTGGGCTCCAGCCCAGCACCTGATCCCCAAATCCCCATTCTGCCCTGCTGCCCTCCTGTGCCTGGTCATCTTTCCTCACTGTCCCAAAACACCCCCCTGTGCAGCCACCCAGAGCCCAGGACAGCCCAGCCCCAGAATAAACACACCAGCGACCGCCCCAGTAACAGGGAAGTTGTTTGCTGGTCTGCTGGAACAGGAGGTGTAGCAGAGGAGTCCCTGGAAGAGCGTTCCCACATCCCACAGCTCAGCACAGCAAGCCCGTGCAGATGGAGGGGCTTCTCCCAGGGCCCCACTACCCACAGGACCCCCCCTCACCACGCCCCAAGTCAGAAGCGATGGAGACCCCCCGGCCCCATTACCTGGCTCCTGGTGGTCAGGGAGGCAGCATCCGCACTGTGGCGGCGCCGGAGGGAGCAGCCCCTTCTATGCCGGGTGTAACGGAGCCGGATTAGTGCGGGCAGAGGAGGATCCCTTACAGCCGCGGGAGCCGGCCCACTTCGCCTTTCCCAGCACCTGTTACTGCTGGAGCCCGTTCAAAGGACACGCCACTCTCGCCTGTCCCCCGTGGGCTGGGGACACGCAGACAAGGGGCAGGGGACTGGGATGGACTTGCCTCCTGCTCCAGCCCGGCACCACAGGGAGGGCTGGCACTGGACACAGTGGCACCCCAAAACCATCCCATGGGGGTGGCCTGGGTGAGCTGGACAGGGTCCAGACAGCTAAGGCCCTCCAAGGTGCTCACAGGTGACACAAGGTGGCCGCTGGCCAACCTATGGGGATGATATCCAGGAGCATCTGGTGATGGTGCTGGTCCCTGTGCTGCTGTGGCCAGCTCTGCTCACTGGCACTGGCCCTTTGGGAGAGCAGCTCCAAAGGACCCTGCACTGTGGGGGATGATGTGGCACCTCTGGGCACTGCCACTGGGCCTGGATGAAGGTGACAGCAGCTGGGAACTGGGCACTGGCCAGTGGCTGCAGCCTTCCCTAGGAACCAGTTGAAAGACTTCTTTTCTGCAAAATCAAGTGTTTTGGGAAACAGGGGAAGAAGCAGAGGAGCCAGAGGCTCCAGAGGGGTTGGGCTGTGTGTATGGGTGCTGCACAAGCATTGCCAGCTCCTTCTTTCTGGGGTGCTGCACCCCAGGACACAGCTCAGGCACTGTGTGGGGCTGAATCCTGGCATTTGCTGGAGGAGTGGGACTCTCCCCAGGCCCAGGCTGGCCAGGTGCCCCCAGAGAGGCTGAGGTCACCCTGGCTCCTCCAGCCTTAGCCCCTGCCAGCTGCCAGCCTGATCTGCCTCCCAGCTCCCCTCCCCACAGCCACACGAAGCTCAGGTCCCGCCAGACACCAAACCCGGCTGCTTAAACCTTGCTTTGCTTTCTCCTTAGTTTAAACCTTACCTGTGGCAGGGCTGGAAGCTACAGCAGCAAAGGATGTGGGGAAGCTGCCCTGGCCAATACCATCCACAGTGGAGCTGAGTCAATGCTACCAACAAAGAGCAGCAGCCCCCCAAGAGCAGTGCTCACTTTGCTTGCAGCACCTCTCAGGAGGACCAGCACTGCTCAGGCATTGCTGCTGCTCCACATTGACAAATCCCAGCTCCCAGTGAGCCACCAGCATCTCTGTGCCATGGCCTAGGGTCAGACTTTGCCAGTGTTTCACATGTGGCATTGATCGAGACAAGCCAGGATGGGAGCACAGCTGTCATTGACATGCTGCCATCCCACCTGTCCCTGCCCTGGCCTGAGGCACCCTCCATCAACATCTCAATGGAAGAGCAACACTTGCTCTGTGGGACACAGCTGGGGACTCCTGAGCAGATGGACATCTCCCACTCCAGCCTTCCTAGCTGGGATTTATGGCTTCAGCAAGGCCAGCTCCTTTCCATTCCATGGCAGGACTTGGAAAGTGATGAGGACCAGCAGGGATAATGTAGTAGCAGGCACACAGCTCCCACTCACT
This sequence comes from Hippolais icterina, assembly GCA_013400075.1. Classification (NCBI taxonomy): domain Eukaryota; kingdom Metazoa; phylum Chordata; class Aves; order Passeriformes; family Sylviidae; genus Hippolais; species Hippolais icterina. Next base: position 45,468 of record VWYN01024640.1, on the reverse strand, counting down.
GATGTGCTGATGCAGTTGTGTACAAGTTGTGTACAAGGTTGGAGCATCACCAGCAGCCACAGTTCTTGGTGACAGTGACACACACACTGCCCAGTCCTGGCACACGAGGGGTGATGAGTGGGAGTTCCCCACCTTGGCCTCTGTAGGGCCACAGTCAGGAATAACTGGCCAGATGCTGTGCCTGGCCAGCGGGGACTCTGCCCATCGACTGTCATCACCAACATACAGTTTGGAATTGCCTCTCTCCTCCTCCAGCCGAGGGCTGCCAGGCACCTGAAGGCCACCAGAGTCACTCCAGGCACATACTTCCACCACTCCGCCAGCCTTTGGCTCTGCACCCTCCTGGTAAACCCCAGGTGGAAGGAGCACATCCATGCCCAGGCATGAGGCAGGAGCTCATGAGCCAGAACCATGCCCCACAGCCCCCTTGGAGCTCTTGGTGTGGTGGACACTGGGATAAAATTCTCCAAGGAGAGCAGGAGCAAGCACCTGGACACCAGCCAGCCTTCCTGGGATGCCTGCAATCTTCCACGCTCCCTGGGAGCAAGGTTGGTCTGGGCACAAATCCCTGGGACAAGGTGAGGAAGCAAAGCCTTGGGTGCGGGTACTGGGGAGTCATGATACTCCAAAGGCAATGGGTGACCATGGTTTATCATTATCACAGTTAAAATTCATTTGTGGGCAGAGAGAAATAAGCTGAAATCAGACCTTTGGGAAGAAGGAATTGTAGAATTGAAGGGCAGTATCTCTTGCACCCCAGGATTTTGGATGCCTTTGTCCAAAACCACACACCCAAGGAGCAGCACAGTGCTCTGGGGCTCTGCAAACCAGCCACCACCCAGGCTTCTCCGCCTGGGCTTGGTTTTTTTTTTTTTCTGCCTTCCCATTCAGGAACTTAAACCAGAGCCTACATTGGCTGCAGCTGGGAAACAGCCTGTCCTGGGGCTATCTGGCAGCGCCTCAAGCACGCTGTTCCCTGGCGACGCCGTTGTCACAACTGCGGCAGCACACTTTAACCTTTACGTTTACCCTGGGAAGGGAGGCTCTGCGGGGCCAAAGCCAGCCCATTCCCGGGAAACCCTACACCCCAGCTAAATTGAGCGGCAGGGCAGGCTGAACAACATCCCCACCTGAATCCCAGCCATGCTGCTGAAACACAAACCAGTCTGGCTTAACTGCTGCCATCAGAGCCAGGACTTCCACCGCGAGCTGCCATCGTGTCATGACAGGTGTCAGCAAGGTGATGGGAAAAGACAAGGAAAAATCCCAACATCATCAAAAGAGCATCCAGAGTGATGTGGCCACGAGCAGCAGCACCAGGGAGCACCAGGACCTGTCCAGGTTCAGGGCAGGTCACACAAGCAGCTGCAAAAGTTTCCCAGTGGAGACAGAAAGGAGAAGCAAAGCTGTGATTTGAAAGCATCATCAAGCCTTTTCATAAGAATTTATTCACCAATTTGATCTTGCATCTCAACATGAAAGTCCAGGAAAACATTGGCTGTCTTCTAGTTCCAGCTCTAGTCTGTGTTCAGCAAATAATTTTGATAACAAATTGAGTACAGCTCAACTAGAAAGGGAGCAGAGGAAGATTTTGTACCCAGATCTTTTCTTCTAATCTCCTCCAACTCCTTGCTCTCAAGGCATGCACATGAAGGTGATGAGCTTTGAGTACTGGAATACAAAAATGTTTTTGCAAAATCCACAGGAAGAATATAGATTTTACATGTTTTTTGACCTGACTCTAAAAGGAGGTGTTGGAATAGCACTTAGTTAAATCCCAGACTCTTGTTCCCATCCTGTATATTTGCTCACCCCAGCACTGGGAAAATCACCTTCCACCACTTCCCTGCTGAAGCCTTGGCCAAATCCTATCCTCTCCAACATCCAGCTCCTTCAGGACATGATTTTTACACTTGGTACATCCCACCATGTCACCTCTTCTCTCCTAATTAAGAGAACAGGTCCCACACCCCAGCCCGTGAGGACCTGGTGGGTGACAGCCACCCCAGACCCTTGGAGGCACAGCTGCCTGAGGCTCCTCCCCTGTTTGTAGTGCATGGGGAATACAAGGGACCATGTTAGGGGGAAGATGTAATGTCTTTTATTAGACCCAAATGATACCATTGGGGAAAAAATACTGCCAAGCTGTCAGGCACACAACCCCTTCCTTAAGGGAGAAAAGGCCATGTAGGGCCATCAGGGAAATCCAGCTGCTTCAGCCTTCAGGGATTGGTGGCTGCTCCAGTTCCACAGCCTCATGATCCTGCGTGCCTTCACATTCTTCAGCAGCTCATCATCATTCCAGCTTCCCCCTGACTCATCATAAATATTTACTGCTCCTGCTACCCACACGCTGCCTTCTTCAGAGCTGGCACTCGAGGAAAAAGCAATGGCTCCCTGACAGCACATCTGAGGTTCTGTGATGTCCCCATGCAGTAGCAGATCACAAGGAACAGCTCCACCATGACAGAAATGGGCTTAAGGCAGACAGGTCAGCTCCACATGGATTTTTGTTTTTGAGAAGAGGATGCTGACATGTCCCTTGTGCTCCAGCCACTCCTGCAAATTGTCACAGCAGCAGTGACAGCAGTTTTTCTGGCTGTCCTGTAACTCTGAGCTCAGTGACACAGGGCTATCAGCAAAGTCAGGAAAACGTGGCTGAAGGCAGACTGGGTGATTAGATCAAGCTTCTGGGCCAGCTACACAAAGATTCTCTAGAGAGGGGAAGGAAAAGCTGAAACGTGAGCAAAATGCAGCCACATCTGAGCTCACCATTTCCAAGAAACCACACTGCCACCAGATCATTTATCCTTTAGTGCCAACATACTTCTCCCTAAGCCTCTCATTCTTCAGTTCCTCAGTTACTAATTGCACAAAACCTTTAATTTTTTAAAAGAATCCTTATATTTCAGTCTAGGTGGCTTTTCTTCTTTTAATCCCAGCACTGAAGTTTGAGGCTGGTGCTCTTTGAAACACTCCCATAGAGACCTCAGCTGTTCTCCAATGACATCTCTTGAGCATCGCACTTTTTAGGAAAATTCCTGCAGAAACATCATCCCTTGGGTACAATAAATGTTCATCTTAGAATTTAGGTCTCTAAGGACTTTCTTCCACTGTTACTTCTCTCAGTCTAGGAGTAAAATAGCAATTGCTTGATGTACTTTGGCAAGAATGAGACAGCACCTCTAACCACCCCCTTAGCTGGAGTCTAACACCAAGTTTGAACTTTCTCACCCAAAAATCTGAACAAAAAGCTACACGCTCTGGGAATACTTCAACAGTATCCCAGTTCAGAGGAAATGAAAACAAATGTTTTCCATAACCACCAAACAAGAAAGTTTGTCCAGTTCAGACAAATTAATTCTAAATTTCCCTTCCCCCCCCTCTTTTCTAAGCAGCACAGCACTAGCAAGCAGCCCTGCTCACAGGTGTTACAGCAAAATACAAAGGTAAAAAAATCAGAGCACGATACTAAGTTAGAAATAATTATTAAAACTTTAATCTAGATGTGTCCACTCTTCACAATGCCAGCAGTTTTGTCCTCCAGCACATTTGAGCACTTGGGCTATATTTAGCTCTGCTCACTGCCCAAACTGGCCAGAGATGCTGATGGCTCTGTAGCCAAGAGACCTGCAGTGGCAGGAGCTGGGGCAGCAGCTCACAGCAAGTCACTTGCCAGATAAATGGTTCCTCAAATAGAAGGACTTCAGCTATAAAACAGCAAGATGGTTTAATGCTCTAATATATACAAAGAACTACTTTTGAGTGTGGGCAAGATTTATATTTGTGGTCATCTAAACATCAACAAGTAAGGCCAGACCCACGCTACACTGGCTCGAAGGAACCTCACTTAACACAATTCAAGCTAAATGTAGAGTAAAAGGCTAAAAAACAGACACTTGAAAATAGCATTTAGTGTACAAAAACAAGACAGCTTTGCCAGATGCACACATCTGTGTGGTCAGTCTTTAGCAAAAACTCTTCTGCAGGAAAGGGCTTCAGCCCACTAGCCAGAGACAGCGAGCAGATTAGGAATTTTTATTAGGTACACAATATCTGTATGCAATATCAAAACCTGGTTTAGTCTCTAGAGAAGATGGGGTCTGGATTCACAGCAAGGCCAGGAGGCACTGCTGAAATGCCTTTGGCTCAAGTGGAGTTTAACTACTCAGTACAACAATGGAACCAAGCATAGGAGTTCAGACTGAGCAGTCATGGAAAAACAACTGCTCCCTCTCTTCTGCCAAGGGAGCAGAGATGGATGGGATCTCCCTCCAGTTCCCACATGGATGCTCATCAGCATCGGAATCTGTCTGAGAAGTTGGGAGACTTTGGCATTGTCAGTGGTTGATCACTGGGCTTCACTTCTACGCTGCGGTATTTGCGTATTGGGTTTGCCTTGTGAACCTGTGAAAAAAATAAATATAAGCAAGGGCAAAACAAAGCAAATGGCTGCAGTTATGATGAAGCTGAAATTTGCAGGTGAGCTGTGGATGAGGTCAAGGCAGGCATCTGCCTGAGACCACCACACCACCCTGGGCACTGGAGTGAGGTAGTGGGAAAATGCACAGCATATTTTGGCGTTGTTGGTTTTACTAAGATCATTCTGCTTTGATAACTACACATGTGCAGCTCCAAAGCTCAGCCATCTCAGCACAGCTGCCTTCTTTGTTTGCATAGTTTTGTAGGTTTGGCTTTTTTAAGGCAGTTGTGAAGTTAGTGAGTCATCAGTTTGCAAAAGGAAACCTTGAAAAGGCAGTTTTAGCACAGCTCAACTGTGACATTAACTCCGTAAGGATATTCCCACATTCCTTTGGGTTACTTTACAACCCTTGCTCAGAAACAGCTCACTTACCATTTCTTGTCTTAGCTTAGCAACTTCTTCCTTTTCACGCTCCTCTTGTTGCTGCCTGATCTGCTCCTCATACTTCTCCCTTAAGGCTTCTGCATCTGCCAATCGCTTTTCAAATTCTTGCCGTTCTTTTGCTCTTCTTTCTGTTGCCAGCTCAAAGCTTTCAGGAACTACAGAACCAGAAAGGCTCTCTAAGTTTAGAAATAGAGGAGATAACATTGGTTCAAAGATAGTCAGGTAAAGCAGAGCAGTACTAATGTCATGGAAGCCTCCCTTTGGAGAGCTTCCCCTTGGCAAGGGTGGTTAGGAGATACCTCCAGGCTTCAGGAAAAGAGAAAAGTTTACTCCCAGACGTGAGCAGTGTTAATGCAGACGTCACCCCGTCATGAGTGTTCTCATGGGAGGGAGCAAGCACACAATTGTTAGTACAAACAAGCTTCTGGCTGGTTTTATGCTCTACAAATCTCAGTCTACCCAAACTGTAGATGCCTTCATCTCATTAGAAACGGGAGGGAAAGAGTGACAGCGCTGCAGAAATGCCAGCTGTCTCTGCAGGGAGCTCCTCACATTCTCAGTACCCTTATCCTAAGCTGGCACACATCAATCATCTGCCAATTGCAGCAGAGTTGCTAAATACAGCTGCCATGCTGGAGCAGGACAGGGAGGCGGAGAGGAAATCCCCCTGCTCCCAGGGGATACAAGCTGTTAGACAATTAGTTGATTAAATGTAGGGCACTATTGGCTGTGCTGATGAAGAGGCAACAGCCAGAAAAAACATCACTTAATTGCATCAGTTCTGAGCTATCTGCCAAGCCCGTGTGGCAAGTACCAGCAACTGTACCTGATAACATCTTATGTTCCTTTTTGGGCACAAAGGGCTCCTGGTACATCACTGTGTTGGGACGAGCTTTAAAACATGCAGCCTCTTTCTGCCTTTTCAAGTCTTCTTTAAGCTGCAAGAGAAGAGAGCACATCCAGTACCAGGCAGAAATAGATCATCTCCCCATGACTCTAGCACTCCCTACACTGGAAAAGCCATGCTGACTTAGTCAAATCATTTCCACAGAAAACTATGTTAAAGCCAAAAAGTGGTGTCACTTATTGCCTGACAGTTGCTTTGCCAAAAATAGCCTTAAGAAAGTTTCAGGTGTCCACTGCAGACTTCACATGAGAAAAGCAGTGTATTATTAAAGTGTCAATAAATTCTTGGAGATAGTCAGCAAAGGGATTCACAATGCTGCTGCTTTAAAAAACAACCCACAGCTGTTTATACAGTTGTGGTAAATCTCATCATTTACCATAAAATGAGAAAAAGAAAAACAAACCATTGACCAATCCTTAATCCATAGCACAAGACTCAAGTACAGAAAAATTCCTTGCTCCAGCTCAGCTACTGAATCAATTCAATTCAAGGAGGGCAGTTTCTGTAGCCAACCACAACTCCACCAGCTGATTTAAGGCTGGTCGTTCCCATTATCCTTTTCATCCTACCTGCTGTTTCCAGCTCTGGAGCTTGGCAGCTCCCCGTTCATCCACCTGCAGATGGAATGGTTCAGGCTGAGTTGGGGTTTTGACCTTCTTTTCTGGCAGCTTAACTTGGTCAAAGTAAGGCAGAGGCTGCGCTTTGAACTTTGGCACCTGAAATAAACAATTCCAAATATTACTTGTCCTTTTCTTGGAAGTTTAATAGACAACAGCAAATGCTGTCACACTCTTTTTATTGAAGGAGTGGAATCCATGGTAGCTTTTAATTCTTACCTCTTCATTCTGTAGTTCTTCAATTTTTTTCTCTTTTTGTATTTGTCGCTCTTTGTCCCGGGCATCGAAGGAGAAGGGGCAAACTTCCACATGCCTCTGCTCAGGTATTTTGGGTTTGAAGGGCACTCCATAATGTGGCATAGGATTAGCTTTGATCACAGCATCTTTTCCCTTAAGGGATAATAGCATTAGCATCAGCATCTGATTTTTTACTTTAGTATAGGCTGCAACTCCTGCCAAGCAAAGCCACAAAGAGCTCTGAACGAGCTCCTTTAATAAGGGGTACAGCAGGGTCATGCAAACAGTGGACACTACAAAACCCAGGAATCCAAGAAGTACCAATTTACTGGCATCCTGAACCACAGGCCCAATTCTTTCTTTTTTGAAACCACTCTCAATTCTAGTAGTTATCCAAATTAGATTGTAATTATTTAATATCCTCTTGACAAGAGGGAAAGGAAGAAGGATGTGAAGCTTTCAAAATCTTGCTCCCGACCTCAGGGAAAAGACAGGCCATGTGTAATATCTGCCTTCAGTGCCAGAATAGGGACGGATGAGAAATCTAAGCAGTTCACTTTCCTTATTCATAGCAGCAACACCTCAAGCCCTCATCAGTGCCCTAGCATTTAAATGATTTCATTTTTAATGAGAATTTAGACTCTGTTAAAAAACTAGCAATAACCAGATTGCTTGAAGTGAATGGCACGGGCAAAGGTAACCGCTGGAAGAACTGCTCACAGGAGGGAAGGAAGGCGCTTCCAGCCCCAGAGCATCCCACCCACATCCAGGGGCATGGCAGGCACTGCTGGGAGACCTGGGCCTGGCTCCAGCCTCATCACAGCTGTTACCTTTTCCTCCTCTTTGCCAGACACACGGGTCCTGCTTCTCAATGTGAAGGCTGGAGACTTGGGGACTGTAACAGGAAGTGCTTTCTTCTCTGGAACACCCTGTTCAGAAAAGCCAGTAAGGAGTTACACAAGGCCAAGTGCCAAGAAAACGCCTCAGAGAAACAACCTGACAGCACAGGACGTACCTACTGCAGTTCTTACCTAATGACAGACACTGTTTACTAAGATCATTAAATACATAATGCAACGTAACTACAAACATTTTGAAGCTCATTGCCACCTGAGGCCCAATTCCCAAGCCTGAGGGTTATTAAACTTCTTACCACAACATCCTCCAGGATTTTTGTGGGACATGGTCTGGAATGGAATTCAAAATGCTCTTCCTCCTGCTGCTTCTTACTCTCACGCTCCTGAATCCTTTTTTCTATTTCCAGCTGAAAGCCAATGGGTTGGGTGAGCTCCTTCACAGAAGGTTTCTTGGGCAGGAGTGGCCCACCCTCAAAGATTTTGCGATTGAGTTCTCGTGCTTTGAATTTGTACCTATGGAACAATGGAGACATTCACCAATTGTACATTTGTGCCCAGCTCTAGTTAGCAATTCTTCCTTTGCCTTCAAAACAAGCAAGATTAATAAGGAAAATCTAATAGATTGTTTTCCTAGAAATCCAAGCCTTTGCTTACAGGTGAGTTTTGAAGTGCATGCAGGCTGCATTGCTATATTGGGTTTGCTTTACTCATCACAAACTGTGCTCAACACAAGATCAGCTTTCCTAAAAGCACTTTCTTCAAGATGAATTGTTTATATTTCACTTCCCTACAATCAGAGCTAAAGAATTATGAACAACCTAAAGGAATCTCAATGGTGTATGCTACTCATTCTTTTACAAAAAAAGGGTATTCCAGAGAAGTGACATTTTGGTATCTAAAAAATATTTCCAGTGTGGTACAATCATCTCCTGGAGGACTAGAGTAAGCCCTTACTTACTGTTGAATTTTCTCTATTTCCTCTGCTTCTAACTCTGCAGCAGTTTTGCAGGAGACAGGTCTCAAGCGCTGCTTTGTTCGCAGCACTGGTGTTTTGGGGTGCGTGAGCCGAGCCTTCACTGGCTTTTTTGAAGCTGAGCCTACAAATTCAAGTCACAAAGATCAGCAGTTAATGGCAAGACCTGCAACAGACACAGGCCATTTGCTCAGAGTAGTCAAAGCATCTCTTGCTCTACCACCATGTCTGTGGACACAGTCGGGACCCCTTACCTTCCTCAGATTTCCTGCTCCTCAAATGGTAACGAGGGGGTGTGCGTTTTTGGAATGCTTCTACCTGCTCAGCAAAGGACACATATTCTGTTGTGGCTTCTTCAAGTTTTCTTTTGTTTCCCTGGGACAGATTGAAAGGTTTGGGGACAGTGGGTCCCTTCGGCATTCGCACCTGGAGACAGAAAACCAATGTCAGTATGGCCAGGAGGCTTTGATGACATTTCTTTTCCCCACTGAAGGATAGTATCTGTCCCTTCCTCTCACTGCAAAGAAGGTAACACCTCACATTAACACAAGTGTTAGCAGCCTGAACATGCACAAGTTATATTGGGAAACTGTATTGAGCAGATTAAAGCACGAAGTGGAATGACTGGAAAATCTGACATTAAAGGCCTCCTTTTTCCACAAGGTTTCTTCGGAGTCTTGTGGCAGCACAGACACACAGGAAATTTGCAGTCACATTTGCACAACACCTGCCTCTCCTGTGGTAACCTCTCTGTGGGTATTAGCCCAAGCATTGCACAAGCAGCAGGGAGGTGATGGCAAGAATCAGTGATCTGAGTGCTGTCAACACTCTGGCTCTCACCGGAGAAGAGGGATGCTTCCTCAGAACTGCTGCAAAATCCAGCTCCTTGTACTCATTCCCAGGCTGGCTTTCCACATTCTGTTTAACTCTGTTCTCCGTGCAGAAGTGGAAATCAATTGGCTTTGTTACTTGACCAACAGGTCTCTTTGTGGCTTGTCCTAGAGGAAAAGAACATGTAAAGGACTGGAAGCCTTTTGCTGTGGGGTAGGATTTGTGGAAATAAAAAAACCATTTAACTTCTAAAGCTAGGTAAGTTTTTAGAGAACTCATCTTTAACTTTTCAAAACATGACATAACCCAAACACACCTGTTTCCAGGCAGTTTAGGGGCTGAGCTACATTAAATGGTTCCTAATATTTATTGCAAAGACTGAAATGCTTGTTTTCAAAGGTACTTGCACAGCTCTGTGCAGCACTCTCCAGCTGAGCCCAATGCAGCTTCATTTGGTAATTCAGGCAGTGCCCACCTGCTCCAGCAATAGCTGCTTTCAGAGACTCCTCGTTCTTCTTCCGCAGCTCCATAACCTCCTGCTGCAGCTGCTGCATCTTTTCCAGCTCCTGCTCCTCTGTACTCTTCAGCTTGCTAGAAGGTTTGGTCCTCCTGCAGAAGCACATTAAAAACTAAGCTATGCCTTCCTGCTTCCCTGGTTATTGGCATGATGTTAGTGCAAGGAACATGCTTATCTCCAATCTCACTGCAGGACCATCACTGGTTATAAAAACATCCTCTTTAGAAGAGATCTGCTTGGGTTTTGTTTGTTCAAGAAATCTCACAGCTAGCTGCTATTCTGCAGACTCATTTGCTGTGTGCATTCTCAATTCATTAGGAAGAACAACTTTTTCCTCAAAAGAAAAGCAAAAGCTTTCCTGTGCACAGGTTCAACTGGTGAAGTACATTTCATCATAATATTGTTGCCTTGACCCAGTGTTTACTAAATATGATACCATCACATGCTAAGTTGAAGCTGAAAACACTCAGCCAGGACTGTCACCTAAATCAACTGTGATTAGCACACAAGTCACAAGAAAGCCACGTACTTCAACATTGTTGGCGTGGAGGGCATGGTCAGTTTGCTTTTCCCTCTCTCTGGGGAGAGGTCAGGATCCTGCAGGGTCTCACTCTTTGTGGATGCTTCTGTCACCTTCTCTCTGCTACCAGAACTAAGAGAAAACATTGTTAGGGCAAACCCCTTGAATTAACAGTGTTTGAAATAAATGACCACCTGCAGTTCTCACCACCATCCCAACACCTGGTGAGGTCTAAAGTATGGCAGGCTGGCCTTACCTCACCCCAGGCCCAGGTATAGACCATGCAGCTTTTCCTGGTACTCTAAGGCTGCAGCAGGGAAGATGAATTACTGAGGTTTTGGAACTTTTCTGGAGAAGGGAGGTATACTGTAGATCACCAAGGTACAGTGGTGTTTCAAAGATCACACTTCAAGTTCCTGACCTCAAGTTTATCACCATATGATACTTCAGTGGTTAAGTTAATTTGAGAAATATTTTAGCTGTGACTCTTTCATAGCTAACGACTGCCTAATGGTATCCAGATGGATAAGTTCAGACAAATTTAAAGCTAACTGGCAGACACTGAGTAAGATGAAGAAGCCCATGCTTATTTCATTCACATCTCTACCTCCACACAGAGCAATTCCTTCAGCATTTACAGCCATTTCTTGTTTATGAAACCAGTAACAGCCACCACCCCCTAACCTTCCTCTAAGAACCTCCTCAGCCAGGTGGAAACCCTTTCCAAAGAAACAGTTATATCCCTTTTCCCAGCCCTAAAGAGAAGGACTTGGATTACATACATTCTCATTTTCTTCAAGGGTGGAACATCTTCCTTATTATCCAGGGCATTAGCAATTCTCTCTGCTTTGATTCTGCCTGGCTGCTTGCGCTGCTGGGTTTTCCCCTGCTTTGTAGCCAGCTTCCTGCCTGGTCTAGAGTAGAAGAGAAACCAGAGGTGAGTTTTCCCACAGATCTGAGGAGACACCTGACCTGCTTAACCCTTTCCATGACAGTGCATCCCCTAACTCCACCACATTTGGATTGTTTGTGTTTAACAATCCAAATGCAGCACAATTTATTAAAGTTTAACAATCCATAAACTAAGTATTCTTTGCTATATATGAGCATGCAGAACCCCTTGCATTCAAAGCAATGGTGAGTTCTGCAGATATAAACAAAGAAACTTTATAAGCCACCTCAGTTTCAGATGTCCTCTCATTCCAGAAGCTCTTGGTGCTGCCGAGTCTCATTTAACAAGTATGTGAGACACTGCATTACATTTCCACCCTAGAGACTGCCCTTCCAGCTTAGCCAGCAGATCAGGTGTCCCAATACATGATCTCCATGTTGGAGAACTCCAGCCCCACAGGATGCCCCAAGAACAGCTAGAACTGCAGATCCTGAGAGCAAGGACCTGCTTAGTTACACCATCATCAATCATTGTACAAATTGAAGACAAATATTTCACCTCTGAGAGGCCTCTGCAGGGGCAGCAGCAGCTCTCCAGGTTGCCAGGGACCCAACGATATTCTGAGGGACCACGTTGCCCTGGGCACATTCTGCTTCACCATCGCTTCCACCTGAGAAAGGGGAAAGTGTGAGCTCATCTATACACACATATACAGAACAACAACAAGTAAAACTACATGAGACCTTGCTGATAAGAGTTTATGAAGATGGCCCCACAAAACCCAGACAAAGGCCTTTCCATTTTGCCAGTGAAAAGCCGGTAAAATTTATTCCCTCCCTGCCAAACCATGCCAGCTTACTCATTGCTACTTCTCGTGATGGGACAGATGACAGAACAACATCAGGCTTTGAAAAAGCAGGGCTGCACTGTGAGACCTTTGCCAGATTTTCTGCAGGAGGGACATTCTCCAGATTGGCTTTTTGGTCTGTAAGGAGAGAAAGACTTTCACTACACACTCTGTCAGGAATTGTTAACAATACCCCAGAATATCATTATGAGGTTAACAAAGTCAAGTTACAGGTAACAAAATTTAAATACAAAAAAAAAATAAAAGAAGCCCCATGCATAATGAATGATGCAGTTAACATCATGATTAATTGGCACAGAAGCCAGGCCCAAAACAAGGATCACACCACAGTGTCATCCAACGAGGAAACAACTCAAGGAGTTGGAAGCAACTTACCAAACCAGGAGTCTGCGTTGTGTACATCATCCTCATTCAGAGTGGCAAAATTGATGCAGATGTTTGGGACATCAAAAGAATAACGGGATTCTGGCTTAGACATCTTCACAGTCACACTGTCCCCACAAGTCCTCTGCCTGCACTGCTACAGCCCTTTAGACAATAACAGGGTGTTAGTGGAATCATCCCCCACCTCTCTTCCTCTGCAGTTTCTAAGGACAGGCATTGGGACAGCCTTTGGTACATCCTCACTTCTTGCACTTCACACCTTTGGGCAGAACTCCTCATGAGCAATGCAGAGTTTTATTCTATTGCTGATATGCAAAGCTAAGGAGATTTCACCACTGTTGACATTTGCAGGTTCAAAACTATCAGAACAATCAAGTTTTGATTGTATTCTTTTAGAAGTATAAAGCTTTTCCAGAGAGCTATTGATTTGCACTTCCTTCCCTCACCACACACAAAGAAGAGTTCTTACCCTTACAGGATTTACAAAGCTGATGAGATTCACTCCAGAGAACTGCAATGCACAGCCTCTCTCTCTGAAGGTCTACAAACATGAACTAATGACACAAAGGTGCTCTTCTATAGAGCAAATTGATTTTCAAAGCAGGAAGAAGGTTCTGTAGAACATTGTTACTGGGCAAACGGTCAGAAGGAGGGCAGTGTCAGGCCCTCTTGCATTCCACAGCACTAGCCCGAAGCTGGCCAGGCTATAAACAAACTGAGCACTGTGACCCATGTCAGACAGTCCCTGCAGTTAATTAATGAAGCACTGACAGCAAGAGGAGTCCCTGTGTCAACAGGTGATATTAAACCCAACGGAACAGGAATAAAGCCAGTGACAAAGTTATAAACCCTAAAATTATAACAAAACCTTCTTGCAAAGGTGTTTTTGTGAGGCCTTGAACAGCTGTGAGGCAAAGCCCACGAGGATGTTGTAAAACACTCCCCAAGGAAATCACCTGAGCTTTGCTTTTATGAACCCAAGCACTTCCAAAGCAGCATATTCCTAACCCACAGAGCCTCAGCCCTAAACCATCTGTCTAGGCAGACCACACATGGTTCAAAACCCAGATGGTGTTCCTCAATAAATAAGAAAATGGTCAAGAGTAAAGCAAAGCAGTGTTTATGGGGTACCATGCTGGTAACACCCACTGGCCCCTGAGGATGGGTGCACTGAGAAGCTTCCAGCTCCCCAGAGCAGAACTGTGATAGTTAAAGGCAAGAATGTCATTAGAGAAGCACCAGCTACATGGCTGGGAAGATGTCAAGGTAGAGCCCAAAGAAGGCAAACAGAAGAATTGCAGCCAAAACCAACTGTAACTGAGCTCGAGACATGGCTGGAATCAAATGCTTTCCTACTGCCCTTAATCAAGATAGAATTTCTGTCAACACTTTAGACTTTTTTAAAAATCAAGTGCGTCATCTGCATTCTCCCCTCACCCTCTCCAGTCAGAGTCAGAGCTCTGGGCATCATGTTTCACAGCTACTTGTGCCCAACTGCTACACTTTGCAGCTTTTTACTGTGTAGAGTCCATATTCCCTAGTGTCACCATCCTCATCGCTGACACCTTCTCTCTCCCCTCTATCCCAGACAGAAGAGAATAGTGAGGAAAAGAAAAGGATTGTATCACTGCCTCAGTTTCATACTCTGTTTCTTGAAAGACACAACAGGGAGATAAAAGTTATTTTGACTGAACTCCAGAAAATCCATTTCAGTCAGATGAACTCATGGCATCTGCTGCTCAAATCCCTACATATCCTCCAGGTCCTGCCTGGAACAGGACTGCCGGTGAAGCAGCAGTTCACTAAGAGGCATCCTGCTCCTCCACCCACCGACTGGGGCTAGGACAGGGATCAGCCAGGAATGCTCCCGTGATTTATCGCTCCTGTGCCCACCACAAGGCATCTGCAATCCCAACAGGCTCTGCCAAGCATAGCCCGACACCCGCTGCCCACTCCCTGCAGGCATTTTAAAACACCCAGTCATGATTTTGACAGCACCACCACATTTATCTCAATCCAAAATTCTTTCTCTCCACCGCGGCATTCATCCACCAGAAGGGAGGCGTGGAAATTTTCCCTCATTAATAGGGACGCTCCCTAATTAGCAGGCACTGCATGCATTTCCCCAAGCGTGATTACATGCACACTGTAATCCTACACAGCTCGGCGTGGATTTAAAGCATGACCCTGCTCTCCCCCACATCCATCACCTCCTGTGTCGACACGGGTGTCTGCAGTGAGCCAGCCGGGGAACCCTCACCCCCGTTCTGCAGGATCAGCTTTCACCTGGTTTGCAGAGCTACTGAGGAAAGGAGGATCTAAGCTTTATGCTTGCAAAAACACCCCAAATTCCTTCTATGAAGCAGCTCTTAATTAAAACCTTCATTTTCTTTCTCGGTCTGCTCTCTCACTGACCTAAACGTGCCTGCAGAGCAGCACAGCTGTATCCACAGGGAGGAATAGGCAGTGGGTTCCTCTGGACATCAGGTTTCTTTTGAGTAACTACACTTTGGCACGTTCCAGAAGAGTGCCTTGGCATGGTTCAGATTAGTTAGCTTTGAAAAAGGATTACACTAAATTGGAACAAGCATTCCTATCTCAGAATAAAACTGATCCAACAGCAAGTGCAATAGGTATTTTGGAATAACTTCACACCTCACTCTAATCCAAATTAGCTTTAAAATACTGACACAATTCCATCACAGATGTGCTCAGTGTCTTTGTCTCAATGTAGCTGTAACTTTTGTGCCAACAGCACAAACTGCCTGGACAAAGAAGCCTCCCAGCCATTGAGGCCATGGTGTAGGAGATAGGATGCAGCATTCCAAGATGAGAAATCAAGGTCAGGAGGAGAGAGAATGGAGGAGTTTGGGAGAGTAGCAAGGACAGAAGGATAGTGATAGGGACACAGAAAGGTTGTGATAGGACAAGTGGGAATGGCTTCAAACTAAAAGAGGGGAGATTTAGATTGGATATTAGGGAGGAATTCTTCCCTATGAGGGTGATAAAGCTCTGGCAAGGGTTGCCCAGAGAAGCTGTGGCTGCCCCAGCCCTGGAAGTGTTGAAGGCCAGGACAGGGATGGTCCAGTAGAAGGTATCTCTACCCAGAATGGTGAGAGACATTTAAGGTCCCTTCCAACCCAAACCAGTCTGGATCCTGAGGAAAGCAGAGAGGTCTGCTCTTTCTTGCCACCTTGAAATGTAGATAAGGCCCTGGTGAAGTGGAGATGATGCCTTATCACAACACACCACTGGAGCTTCACAAGTTACAGATGTTACTTATGGCAAATCCTAACAGGATCAGAAAGCACAACAAAAATAAACAACAACAGACACACAAGAAGTTACATGGGCAGATAAATACAAAGATCCACACGCCTCAGAACCCAAGACAGGCTACCAGGAATGAGCAAGAAAAGCTTCCTCAGGACTGAGACAGCTGCATGGGAACATGCTCCAGCAATTCCAGGGTCTTCTGCTGGCCTTCAACATCAGCTGCCACTTAAACACAAGATGCTGCATTAACCAGGCAGCTTTAATTCAGCCTGGCAGTTTCTTCATTGTCCTGCAACCCAGAGTTTTCTGTTCTTTTTATTGAGATAATAATAAAAAGTTCCTGGATGTATTTCAGGAACATTTAACATGTACGTTGGAGCATTAGAAAGGGATGTAATTGCATCTCTGAAGCTACAGTCCTCTCACCACAGCCTAGTAAGAACCATCCCACCACAAAGCCATCACCTGAACTCCCTCTGCATGATGCCGACAGCCTCAGAAAGTCACCCTTCATCCTTGCTTTTACCAGAGTAGGGTTAAGTGAACACTTAAAACACAGTCTAGACCTACAGCTTTTCCCTCCTCCCTCGCGCCCCTTACTCGACGTTCTACGGGGCTTTTCTGCAGCACAAAATCAACGCTGGATTCACCATCCCCCAGAACGCTGCTGTTCCATCATTTAGTGCTCAAACTGGGAGACAAAGCCTTTAACTCTCTCCAGGTGAGAGCTGAGCCCGCGGAGAGCTCCGCAGACCATCCCGACCGACAACCATGGGAGGCGTGAAGTGCTGGCACAGCCTTTGCCCTGCTACCGGCCCAGACCCGCCCCCATTCCCAAAAATAAACAGCCCGGACATCTCGCGCTCCCTAAAAAAGATCCCACAAGTTTCAGAAGACACCAAGATGGGACATTCTAAAAATACATGTTCAAGGAAAAGTAAATTATTTTTAGCTAACATAATCGCAACTAATTGTTACATTAAGTTGAAGGTCCTCTAGTTTAAAAAAAGCCTCGCGTAAAAATAGCGCCCCTAATGCTTCTCCTGTTACTTGGGCCAGGTTTTGCCTGGTTTGCTTCCCTCCTTTTCCGGGGAAGCAGGATTTGGACTGAAAAGAAGTTACAGAGCTTTCCATCATGAAATACACTGTTTCATCAGATTTCGTGATCGTTTAAAGACTTAGAACTTTATTTCACTCCCGAGGCACCCACCCCACCGTTAAGGCACACGCGATCCCACCAAGGGACCGGGAACCCCCCGCCCCGGCGCTCCTCCCGCTGCCGGCCGGGGGCTCTGGGCTCGGCTTCCCCGGGGAACGAGGGGCTCGCAACCAGCTCCCAGGGCTCCGTTACGAGCCCGCCCGCCAGGCGCCGCGACAGCGGCTCCAGCCATGGGCTGACCGGCCAGAGCCGCCTTCCGCATCCGTTTCTCAGCCGAGCCCTCGGCCCCGTTAGAAATACCTGGGCTCAGGGTACGCCCGGGGAACAGCCGCGCCGCCACGGCCGGAGCGAACGACCAGATAGGGAGAAGGGCTGCGGGTCGGGGAAAGAGGGGCCAGGCCGGGGGTGTCCGGCCGGTATCCCCGCACTCACCTCAGCAGCGCCGCCGCCACTCCGCGCGGCGCGTCTGCCGCCGCCGTTAACGGATTTCAAACAGGGCTCGGCCGTCCAAACTCACCAATCAGCGCCTAGCGCACTCCTTGACGCGCGCTGATTGGCTGAACCGCTTGATGACCCGATAAGCAGATGCCAATCAACGCAGTTGCGCTCCCCCCCTGCAATGCCTAACGGGAAATGTAGTACAGGCTCGCACAGCACCACAATGGCCGGGCAAGAACCGAACCACAACTCCCATAACGCCCTGCGGGGCATATTAAACCAATCAGAAAAGGCAATGCTTTGAGGGTCGTTCTGGACGGCCTATCAGCGGCTGGCGGGCGGGTCCCCGGTGCCAGTGTCAGCCGCGGCCGCGGGACCGCGCAGGAGCCTACCGGAGCTGGCCTCTAGTACTGCGGCTGTATCAGTGTCCGCTGCCCGACTTCCACCCGCTGCTCCTCAGCGGATCAGCCCTTCTAACTGCTGAGCCCGGGGAAGGCGGCTTCCACCGCCCGGTAAGCCCGGCCAGATTTCTCGATGCTGTGAGGAGAAAATGCCCTTTGCACAGTGGCGTTATCGAGCCCGAGTACTGCATAATCTTCCCCGTGGCCTTGGAGAGGGATGGGTTAACGGCGAGACAGGCCCTGGCTGCCAGAGTCGCTTTCAGTGCTCCGGCACTGCCCGCATAAACCTCCCCTCACAGCCCCGCCATGGGCTCCCTGAGTACTGTGGAGACACAAAACACCCCACGTTAGGCCCGGACTGCTGTGAGGGAACGGTGATCGTGTCAGAGGCAGGGACGTGCCCTCAGGGCGCGGCGAGAGCGGAGGTCGGAGCTGACTCCAACGCGGCCGCCAGGGGGCGCCAGAGCTCCGTCCTCCGCCCGGCACTTTCGCGCCTGCGCACCGGCACAGCCGGCCTAGCGCATGCGCACTGTGCCCCAGCACCGTCCAACCGACGCTCCTCGCCCAGCCTCGAGGCGCCGCGCGCAGGCGCACCGCCCCGTTGCTGCCCCCTCCCACCCTACCGCACCCCCCCGGCCGCTCGGCTGGCGATGTGGAAGGAGTCCCGGGACTGCTGAGCGGGCCGAGGCCCGGCGGGGCTCCCGGCGACCTCCGGCGTCTCTGCCAGCCGGGCCCGCGCAGCAGAGCCGGGAAGGACACGGACCCTCTGTCGGGCGGTGAGGTGAGGGGCGGGGTAGGGTAAACCTTGAGTGACGCGTGGCTCAACCAAAGGGAGGGGGCGCTGCCGGGCCCCCGCCCCCCGGTGCTCTCCTGGCCGCTGATTGGCTGGCGTGT
>VWYN01024640.1:0-26681 GCA_013400075.1 Hippolais icterina | reverse complement strand
GCTCGCCGGTTTTGAGAGGTTTATCTTCTCCGCCTGCGGAGACTGAGGGGCTTCGAGGCGGCGGGTCTGCGGTTACCGTCAAACCAAGCCCTCCGGGGGCTGCCGTGATCCTTGGGTAGCGCTGCCCGCCCGCTGCCGTCTCTGCAGCCGTTGGGTAACGCCGGCGGAGGGGGGCGGGGGCGCCGGGCCCTTTAACGGGCGGGGCGAGGCGGGGGCGGTGCTGTCGCGGTCCGGGCCGACCCGAAGCTTCAGCAGAACGAGAACCGCCTCCGCCCTGGCCCGCAGCCGGCCTGCCAGGCACAGCCCGCACCCGGTGAGATCTGGGGTCTGCTCGGAGGGAGCCTGGGGGTCCCCGGGGCTCGAGGCTGGTTTCTGGGGGAGGGGGCTTTGTGGACGGTTCTCCGTGCGGCTTCAATCTGGTGGCCCTGAGCCTCGGCGTAGAGCTGCGGGGTGATCTCAGTATAATGATAAGCTATCGGTGGTAATGGCGCGGGTGCATCTGAGAGCTGTGGCATTAACCGTTTCGGTGCCTCTCTTCTCCTCTCTGCTAAGGTTAGATGTTTCCATCGGTCACCAAGAAGAGGAGCGGAGTCCTGACCTGCTAAGTGTTGATCTGCTTGTACTCCGGACCATGGACTCATTGGGGGCGTCCCAGGTGTGAAAATGTACAGCAGTAACCGGGAGTTAGTGATTGACTTTGTTTCCTACAAGCTCTCACAGAAGGGATACAGCTGGAGTCAGCTGGAGGAGGAAGATGAGAACAGGACTGACTTTGCAGGGGAGGAGGACGAGGTGGATGGTGTCCTCAATGGGAGCCCCTCCTGGCACGCGCCTGCCAGCCACATAGTGAACGGAGCCACCGTGCACCAGAGCAGCCTCGAAGTCCATGAGATCCGTCGAGCAGACGACGTGAGGCAGGCGCTGAGGGATGCGGGGGATGAGTTTGAGCTGAGGTACCGGCGGGCGTTCAGTGACCTCACTTCCCAGCTCCACATCACTCCCAGCACAGCGTATCAGAGCTTTGAGCAGGTAGTGAACGAACTGTTCCGCGATGGAGTGAACTGGGGCCGCATCGTGGCTTTCTTCTCCTTCGGAGGAGCCTTGTGCGTGGAGAGCGTTGTTAAGGAGATGCGGGTATTGGTGAAACGCATCGTGTCTTGGATGACCACGTACTTGACCGACCACTTAGATCCCTGGATCCAGGAGAATGGTGGATGGGTAAGAACACCTCTCTATGGTGGTGGTGGCTGCCCATGCCCTCCCTCACTCCAGGCTGGCAATGGGGCCAGTCAAACCGGAGCGCAGCTCTCTGCAGTGTTTGTGCTAGAGCTTGTCCTACGCCTTGCAGGGAGCATTAAAGGGTGTGTGGTCTTGCCCTCTGTGCTCTTAACACTCTGTCCCAAGAGGGTCAGCCCACCGTGTTGACACAAACAGTTTGTGCTCAAGTATATTTTTCTCCATCCCTGCTTTTTCTCCTTCTCCCTGGATGTTATGTAAAAGACCTGTTTTTCCAAGTGCCTTTGGAAATCTAATGTCATCCAAGCTTGTTCTTCAAGCAGAGCCCTGCCTCTGGGGCATTTTCCCGGTGTCATTAACAGCAGGGAGTGGAGCTTCCTCCTCTCCTAGGCAGTGTTGTGGTGGGCTGGCTGGTGGTTTGCCAAGGTAACAGCTACTTCTTCATTCTGGAAACAGCACTTGCCTTGCTCATGGTGAAGTGAATCCCATAGCAGATCCCGGGTGGTGGGTGGGTGGGCTTCTGGGACTGTCTGAGCTGGTGTGGTGGGAGCCGGGACTGAGGTGGAGGCAACCTCTGTGCTGGGGAGCTGCTAAGCCCGCAGCTGCTTTTCCCTTGGCAGGGAGCAGTGCTCCCAGCTGCCCCAGCAGCAAACCCTGGGAGCTCTCAGTGGTGAGGTATTAACATGAATAAGCATTTCTTCAGGAAGCATTCTTGAAATGCCGGGTCCGGCTGTGCGGTGCAGCCTGGGACTGCCGGCGGGAGGTATATGACCTACAGATGTCTGAGTTTTCATTTGGCTTCTGCATCTTAGTGATTCCCTGCTGGTGTAACCTTTACCGGTTCCCACTGGAAAGAGTTCATGCTGTCAGGCATTGGCATCTAAACAGTGGGGAATTGCCTCCTTGCTGGGAGCTGAGGCCTCTCAGCCCCCTTCAGCTCACGGTCCATCGGCAGAGCCCAGCATTTTGGGAAGGGGACAGGAGCCAACGCTGTGCTCTGCAACCTCCTGACATAGAAGAGGCTCTCCCCAGCTCCCCGTGCCTGGCCAGCAACCCTGGGGACCCCGGAGAAGAAGGGGAGCTGGTGTACCCAGGGAGAGGGAACTGGTTCAGGAAGGGTGAAGGAATTCCAGGAATGTGACCGCCCTGGGGCACTGCCTGGGTGGGGCTGCTCAGGCAAGGAGAGGAGTTTGGTTTCGATTAATAACCCGGGATCTGCTGGCCATTTCATCTGGCTGTATGTGGCCCATTAGCTCTCTCATCCTGCAGATAACCCTGGCCAAATGCAGAGTTCTTTCCCCCTCCTTCTGCTTTTGGCTTTTAGAGCCACAGATTAGTCTTGGAATTAAGTGATCAAACTGAGGTTTCCAAGCTAGTGTGGCTGTTGCTGTTAGTGACGGATTGGGCTGTATCCTGGAGACCTAGGCGATAATGCAATCTGATTTTTTGTAAATGAACTCTCTGGGGGATTTAGATTAAATCACTGGTGGAAAATCACTGGTCCCTGCTTGAGGGGAATGAAACACCTCCTCCCTCTGTTCCCCACCCCCAACCATCACGATTCAGACTCTTCAATTTTTTTGTGTCTGTCTCTAAATTAATTGTTTGGAACAAATATTTGTTCAACAGATTGCGGAAGGGTCAGGACTCCTCTCTATCTGACCCGCCCACCAGCTCTCGCTTTGAAAAGCGCCGGTTCCCACTCAGGGGACCGCCTTGCTCTCTTGTTCTAACCTTGAACCGGGCGTTTAACTTCCCTGCCCAGGTTGTGCCGCTGCCTGGGCTGTGCTGGGAGCTGAATGGAAGCCAGGCAGGGTGGTGAAGGATGGAGTGTGGGGAATCCACACCACCAGCCACCAAAATACCAGCACTGGACAGGGTTGCTGCTGCCAGCCTGTTGCAGACCCTGAGTACTCATTTGACATCTTGGCTGTAGCTTTCTTCCACTCTCAGCTTTCATCATGTCCCTGGCAGCCATGCCTCTCCCCACCAAGGGATAGAGGCTGTAAGAGCTCCTGAGTGCCTGACGTGTGGGGCGTGCATGGGGATGCTTTGCTTTCCTTCGCTCTCGCGCGATTCCAGCTGCAAGGAGAAAGCCACTGGCTTTCTGCCAGCTCTCCCTGCAAGAGGAGTGCCACCCTGCCCTGGCTGTGATGGAGCCATCCCTCTCCTGCCGCCCTGTTTGCACAGGGAGTCTGTTTGGTGCATTGGAGCTGTTAGAGCCTGTCCCATTCAAACAAAGCACTCCCGAGAGGTGCAGCAGGCAGGTCCTGGTGAGAGAGATGCAAGTTCTGGCAGGCCTGCTCGGCAGGGCCCAGGTGGTTTGTGTTTTGGAGCACTGCAGCACTTCTCTTCCTGGAAAGCCCCTCTGAAAGAGGGAAGGAGCATGGCTCCATAACAAGTGCTGCACAGCCCAGTTGTGTAGGAAGCTCTGTTTCATTCCCCACCAGTGGAACAAAGGCAGCATAGGAGGGCCACAGGGTGCAGGTGCCTTTGGAGGCTGCTGTGTGCTGGGCTTTAGCAGTTCTCTTGAGAAATCAAGTTTTGAGGCAAGGGGAAATAGTAAATCTTGCTTCATAATGTTAACATAGGAGTGTTTTGTCACATTTACTGGCTCTGCCTTGGTTTGCCCTCCGCTCTGCAATCTGGCACTGGGAAAACAAACAAACAAGAACAACCCAAGGGGAACATTTAATAACCAGCCAGAAGAGAGCCGCTGCCTTGGCAAGCCATCACATCCAAAAAGGAGGCTTTCCTGGGGCAGTTGCTTTGACCAGGACCAGGTCCCACTAGCTGTGAGGTTGAAATGGTGATGCCAGTGGGGATTGGGAGTCATGGAGGGAGAAATCTGGTGAGTGGGAAGGAAGGAGGGGGAAGCGCAGGGTAAAAGGGAGAGAGCCTGGCAGGCAGAGATGTACTGACCGTGCTTAATCTGTTTGAGAAAGGAAAGTGAGCAGTAGTTCCTGCCTGGCTGTGACCCTCCAGTGCATGACAGCTTTCCCTTCAAGGCTAAATCCACATTCAGAGTGGGATTTTAAGGAGGGTTTTCTGAATGAGCTTGGAGTTAGATCTGTGGATATAATGACAGGAGGTTTATAGGGCATATGGTGGGGACCAACATGAAGGGGCTGTGTCAGGCTAGAACTGAAAGCAAATAGCATCTTTAGCACCTGCCTGTGATACATGAATCCCAACAAACTGTACTAGGCTGGTGGAGAATGAACTACTTCTGGCTCAGTGCTTCCTGGGTTCTCAGTTGACCCTGACCACACAGGACTTGGTGTGCTAGGACATGTGTTGTGTCACCCTGCAGTGGACTAGAAGCTTGTGATTCTCTTTGGGGAAAACCCTTTGAAGATGTCAATATAGCAAGCTCATTTTTATCTTTTAAATTTTTTTTCTGAATGGTAGGAAATGACTCAGCCTGTGTCATATGACAGCACACAGCTGGGATTTCGTCCTGTGCTCTGGCTCCAGGCTTCTCATTGGTTTCAGGTTGAGAGTTAGACTTTGATTCTCAGCTCTTTGGAAATGCTTTTTGGCCTTGTTCCTTGTGTCCCAGGTATCCTGCACAAGCTGTCCCTGCCACTACCACATTTCCTGGGAGTGTGGTTTGCCAGAGTTCTGCCCTTCTGAATATTACAGGCTGGGTTTCAGGGTTGCCCCAGCACTTGTAGTCCTGTTTTGAGATCACAGCCATCCATTCCACGTGGTGGTCAACGTGCAGCACAGCTGACTCAGTGGAAGTGACTGTGCATAGCCCAGGCCGTGCTTTGCGGTCTTGAAGATGAATCCTATGGCTTCATCTCAGGCTGTGAGGATTGGGGTTGTTCAGCCTGGAAAAGAGAGAGCTCCCTGCCAGTGCCTGAAGAGGCTCTAACAGAGCTGGAGGGGGACTTTGGACAAGGGCATGGAGTGACAGGACAAGGGGGAATTCCTTCCCACTGACAGAGGGCAGAGTTAGATTGGATATTAGGAAGGTTCTTTGCCCTGTGAGGTTTATGAGACACTGGCACACGTTGCCCAGAGAAGCTGTGGCTGCCCCATCCCTGGAAGTGTTTGTGGTCAGGTTGGATGGGGTTTTGAGCAACCTGATCTGTGGTGCTCAGCTGTACTATTGCTTTGCACTTTGTCCTCAGTAATTATTTTACAGCCTTGATCTCTTGCAGCTGAGATGATGATTGTCATCACCTGCATGGGGTGAAAAAAGTACTGTCCTGCTGCCAGTGAGGTTCCCTATGTCCCTTCTCAGTCCTGGGCATTCCTCCCTGGCTGTGGGAGCTGCCAGCAGTGTCCTGGCTCAGGCTGTCCTGCCTGGAGCAGCCAGCCCAGGTAGCCATATCCTCACTGACTGCTGGAGATCTGGGCTCAGCGTGCAGATCCCTGGCAGCTCCTCACCCAGCCTTCGACCTGGGAGGCTTTTCTGCAGTGCTCTCCAGGAAATGCCATTGGAATGACTTCCACTGCAGCTTCCTGCCCGGCCCACAGCAGCATTCCTGCCGCTAGACCAAGAGCAATTCAGAGGCTGATTTCAGAGCTTTACTCTTTACCCCTTTTACTCGTTCTCCTTCTTTGGGGCCCTGCCTGTTTTCCTTGCTGCCTCTCGGTGTGTGGTGCAGTTTGATTACGTTCTTTAGATCTGTGATTACAGCAGGCGCCTGGAAAGCCAAACTCCTGCCCTTGGCTGGCTGTGGCTCAGAGCAGCCCACTTAACCCCGGGGTCTTTGAGCGAAAGGGATAGCGTTTCCTTTGCTCCCAGGGGAGCCACTGGCAACTCTGATTCGTAAAGCACTCCGAGGCTCTTTAATCCGAAGAGCTGAGTGTCATTTAAAAAAAGACCTGTGAAATAATTAACAAACTGTTTCTTGCTGCTCTGTGTTCACAGCTGCTCTCAGTAATGTCATTCCGCCTGCTCATCCTGCTCCTCTCTGATGCTGGAGCCGGGTCCCTGGAGTGCTGCCCGGGGTCTCTGCCTGCTTCAGCAGCAGTGGGGTGTCCCAGCACAGCAGAAGGGCTGGGTGGGAGCTCTCTTTTCCCCAGTGGAAGCTGCAGCTTACTGTGTGTGTCTGGGGTGCTGTGCCTGATTTCTGTGGAGCTCCGGTATGGTTTGTGTACATGGTTTCCCCCTGGGAGCAGCAGCACGCCTGCAGCACACACTGAGTGCAGCTGAATGGTGGTGTGGTGCTCTGAGACCTTTGCTGAAGCTGAGAAGGTTTGGTTTCCTTTGGTTTTTACCAAGCAGCTGGCGGCTGTAAGCACAGTCCCATCTTGACATTACAAGGAGTATTTCTCTAGCAGCTCTTTCCCCACTAGCTGTAAAGCTGGAGTATTCCCAGGAGGAGCTGGGGGAAGGGAAGGGATGGATATCAGTTGTAGAAGTGTTGCAGACCTGCTGAACCAAGAGGCAAGGGATTAATGGTGGCTTCTGCCGTGGGAGCAGAAGGGGGCTGGGGGCAGCTGCTGTGTCCCCCCTGGGGACCCCAGAGCAGCCGGGATGTTGACCTACCTGCTGATTCAGAGCGAAGGTATTCACTGCGGGTGGCTCTGCCTCGCAATGGCAGGAGAGCAGCCACTCTCCTCCACCCTCTGCTCTCCTGCTCCACCCTCCCGCAAGGGAGGGATGTTGCCCTTAAACACTATTGTTCTGAGGCACTAAAGATTAACGCACAGAGGGGAGGGCATGAAAGGGAAGCAGAGTCCCTCAGTGCCAGAGCACTCCTTGCTTTACTGCTCTGACCTTGAACAGGGAAACTACCTCCTCCCTGCTCCTCACCTGGAAGGATGTGCAGAGCGGTTCTTGGTGCAAGATCTCTCTGAAGTCCTGCTCCTAATCATCTGTGAGATGCCAAGAGCTCAAGTTAGGCAACGTGCATTCCAGAG
Source organism: Hippolais icterina (assembly GCA_013400075.1). Taxonomy (NCBI): domain Eukaryota; kingdom Metazoa; phylum Chordata; class Aves; order Passeriformes; family Sylviidae; genus Hippolais; species Hippolais icterina. Next base: position 19,565 of record VWYN01024640.1, on the reverse strand, counting down.
GCGTGGGAGAGCTTCTCTCACAGTGCACCCGCATGGAGGAGGGGCAGTGGGGCAGGCTCAGGGCACGGGCTGGCACCCATCATGGTCAGGTGGGGAGAAGGGTTATTCTCTGCCACAGCAGAACAGCCCAGCGGAACGAGGGTGCCAAGGGCTGCTGGGAGGCAGAGCCGTTAGCAGATGGCTCCAGCTGGGCTTACCGGAGAGCAGGTGTGGGTTTCGGGAGCAGCCTTTTAAGAGAGATGTCAGTTTTGAACCCGGGAGGCTCAAGGGGCTGAGCAGTAGCTGCCACAACTCACATGCTCAGGAGCTGTGACCTAGTTGTGCTGTAGAAATGCTCGGTTTATTTTTTATTTTTAGGTATTTTGCTTATTTTATCCTCATGTTTAATTTAGTTAGCAAAAAAAGAATCGGAGGGCTGAGCAGTGCTGGGAAGGACTGCCTGCAGGCGGGAACGCCCGCTGCAGCTCCGTGCAGCCAGCATCTCTCCAGCCGCCCGTGTCTTCTCTCGGACACGTGCTCACGTGTACCAGCCCAGTGCTGTCTCTCAGGATCTCTTTAATGGGAAACCCAGTGCACTCAGCGCTGCTGCCTGCCTCCAGGGTAGCGAGGGAGGGAGGGAGGAGCGGGATTCGGAGCATTAACCAGAGAGGCTCCCGTGGCCACAGGGACTGTTTGAATGTTGTGCTGTAACTGGTCTGCCTTCCCTCTGCTGCTGGGAGCAGGAAGCTGGGGGAGCTTGGTGTTTCAGGGGGCTTTGGGCAGGTTACTTTTTCAACTGCTTCTTGCCTCTGCACTGGCACAGCATGCCCAGGGAAGGGTAATGGGCTGTATCTGCAAAGAGGGAAGTTTCAGGGGGTTGAGTGATTCCCTTGGGGAGAGCTGTTTGAATTTATTGCATTATCCTCCTTCCTGCTCAAGCTTGTGTTTCAGCTGCGTCTGCAGACGTAGCTGCTGATTTAAGTAGATCCAATTAGTAGCTAGCTCCTGGCATCAGTATCCTGCTTGGGGAGATGAGCCCTGGAGATGAGGAGCCTCCAGTGGGAGCAGGGCTGGGCTCAGCCTTTCAGCCCCCGTTCCTGATCCTGGATGGACCCAGAGTTCCCCAGCTCACAGCCCTGCACCTGAGCTCAAGAAGGAAACTGAGGCAGGTGTCTTGCTCCATGCTCTGCCTGGCCAAGAACAAAGAGCAGGCAGGTTCTCCCTACCTGGTTCCTACCGCTGCCAGACAGGTGTTGTTAAGAGTGAAGTCAAATACTCCAAAATGTGACAAGCTGGCAGCAGGCAGGGCTTGGAGCAGGAGCTGCTCACGCTGGGACTATGCAAGGGGCCTGTGGTCAGAGCCATGCAGTGACCTGCTGTTGGGGTAGGACTCAAAAGGGAGCTGCTGGAACTGGCTGCTTCCTGAGGGAGCATGGAAGGGTTTTCTTCTCTGGAGGATGAAGGGCTCTTTGTGAAGCTGAGAAGAGATCTAGACTGGCTGGTTTGGTTTGAATGAAACTCATGTCATGATCAGGTGGAGCAGGACAGCTGTCTGTGTTGCTTCTCTGAACAGTACCAGTCCCACTTGCCCATCTCTCTGGTTTGTGCCACCATTGAGGCTGAGAAAGACTGGGGACACTACCAGTGTTGTTCAGGGAGCACGTCTGGTGGCAGTACGTGGCATTGCTCTTTGTGTGTGACTCGTGGTGAGCTGGCTCAGGGTTTGGGCTGGGATGTGGGCACTGGGTGTGTGTGTGGCCCTGGGTAGTGCCTGGGTGACATATGACTTACATATGGAGAAAATGAGGTGTTGCTACCTGTAAATCAGCTGTCATGGAGTGTTGCAAGTGCCTCCATCCTATACTTGTATGGCTCACCAGCGTATTAAACTTGCTGGAGAGCTAATGTCTTTTAATAGAGCAACTGACCTCATTTAGAAGCTTCCAGTGCACCAGCCAGTGATTATTTCATGCAACAACATGCATGGAGGAGCCCAGGGCAGAGCACAAAGTCTCCTTCTCATGCTGCACTGCTCTTTCTCGCGTTTGCTGCATCAGCTGCCTACTGTGCTTCCTGCCCTCAAGTCAGCAAGGATTTTGCTAAAAGAGACTTTGTGGCTTGAATAATTTGAGATTTCATGGAACTAACAGGAAGTGAAAACAGAATGAGCACATCTTCCTCCTCTTCCTGCACCTCCACCCTTTCCCCTTTTTCATTCAAGTGGCATGTAAGAATTACAGCAGCCTCGTGAGATGCCGGGGCTGAAGTGGGAAGTGCTAAAGCTTGGCTGTCGCTCCTCCAGGATGCTGGTGGACAAGTGATTGAGGCAGGAGAACCGGGCAGCTCTTCCCAGGATCCATCTCCTCTGGGGACCATCCCTGCACCCAGCCTGGCTCCCTTGAGCCCTGCTAACACCAACATTCCCTATGGGGTGGGTTTGGTGAGGCTCATGGTGTGGGTGAGGACCAGAAAGAGCTGTCAGCATCTCCCACTCATCCCCTGGCAGGAGGGAACGTGGCTCAGCAGCCGGGCACACGTGAGCATGGTATGTCTCCCCGGCACAGGTTTCCCCACGGTTACACAAGGGCACGATTGCACAGGAGCTCTGACGTCCAGGAAGAGCAATGACAAGGTGAAAATTGAGCTCTGTTCCCTGGGTGCCAGTGGCCCTGCTGAGGTGCTGCCCGGCACAGCGAGCTGGCCACGGCCCTCTGCTCCCCAGCCCCGCAGGCGGCAGATAACCGGGACATGAAAGCAGGAGCCTTCCCTGCCCCCCGAGCGCGCCCCTCGCACAAAGGCTGCTCTGCTGCGGGGCTCAGACACCATCTGTCCGGTGGGGAGAAGCATCAGAGAGACCGTCTTTCCTCGGACTATTCCACTTAATGCCCTTTGGAAAACAATCCCATTCCCAGCAGGTGCTAATCTCTTGAGTGGATCCGGCTCAGCCAATGTGTTCTTCGCTGTGCCTTTGTACCAGAGCCGGGTCTCCTGCCATCCTTGCCTGCCCTGCCGAGCGGGCCCGGTGCTGGCCAGGGCTGCAGCACCTTCGGGAGCCCTCAGCCTGGTTAGCTCTGGGAGGAACACTGATGAAAGATGGATGCAAGTGGATTAGTCATTCACATCGTCTCCGGCTTTAATACACATGAATGTTTCAGCAGATTTCTGGAACGGAGAGTGCAATTCCCTGCTCTCCATCTCGTGCTGTGCACAGCAGTCTCCCGGGGCAGGGACGGGGGTTACAGCTGTCACCGTAGCCTCTTTCATGTATTTGGAAAACGCTGAAATTGTGCTGAATGGTGTGGGGTTATTGCAGGTTCCCTGGAGCCGGTGATGAAACCAGTTTGACAGAAGGCTGCCGTGGCAAGGATTAGGGCTGGAATGTGCTAGTGAGGGTTTGTTTCTGGTTAGAAAAGAGCTGGCTCTGGCCTGGGCTAGGCTGGAGCCCCGCAGGTCTGTTGGGCTTTGGCCCAAGGGACAGCCTCCCTGCTGGTCCCCCTACACTGCAGCCCCACAGCAAAGCCTGAGTGAGAAGAGAAAGAAGAGGGGATGTTCTTGTTTAATTGACTCTCTTGAATTTATGGCTGCCTCCTTCCCAGTCGAAGGTTTCAATGACTGCCCTGGGATTTGGGCAGGGACAGCACCCCTGGGTCCACAACACCCCAGCACCAGCTCCAAGGGCAGGAAAGGCAGGAGAGGGAGTGGGTGGGTGGCATTCCCTGCCATTGTCATGGAGATCAGCAGCTGCTTCCCTGGAGGTCACCATTTGCATAACAGTTAGAGCTGAGTCTCTGGAGTATTTGCACCTGCAGCTGCTGTCCCCAGAGCCCCTTCCTCTCTCCGTGTCCCAGAGCCCCTTCCCCACCCCATTCTGAGTCTGCCTGGGGTTGCTGGTGGGGACCAGTGGGGTGAAGCTGCAGATCTCTGCCCATGGAAGGGGGATTGGAACTGGATGATTTTTAAGGTCCCCTCTAACCATTCTAAGATCTGTGTTTCTATGGGGAAGGTCAGACCTGCCTTGGACAGCCGGTTCCCTTGCCATGCTCCTGAGTCAGGTGTTCACCTTGACCTCCACTGCCCAGCACTGCAGGCAGTCCTGTGACCTCTACAGTCACACTCTGTCCTTGCTGCCCTCTTTTCAGGGCTGAGAGTGGTGGGGGTCACACGTGAATACAGCACCAGGGGGAGCAGGGCAGAAGGAGAATCTCTAGGTTGTCTCTTCCATTCATATCGCAGAGGGACCCACAGAGCTGTGTTTACAGGATTCCCAGTGCCTTTGGGAATACTTATGTTTTCTTTTATTCTTAAAGCTCTCAGCTGCCTTTTCCCCCCGTGCTTCACCTCCAGGTTCACATATGCCAGCCCCATGTGGTGAGCTGGCAGCCCAAAGGGGCTCTGGGAGCAGGTTGCTGTCGATGCAGGGCTTTGTTGTGGTCTGTGCTGAGCTGCTGCCTTTCTTTTTCCCTCCTTGTCTTGCTGCTCAGCACAAAACTGTTCCCAGCATCTCATTAACAAATGTCTGGTCATCCAGATGACTCTGCTCCCGGCCGGTGGTTGCTGTTAGACCTCTGAGCAGGAACACAGCTGTACTTACGGTGAAGGTAAAACAGAAACAGCCTTGTTTTCAAGGGAAACATTGCCTCGTGATGAGAATGCCTGGGTTGGGAGTCAGATGCTGTGGCTCATACTGCTGGCTAGCACACAGCTCTGGGAGAGGCACTTAACCTCCCCATAGCTCTGTTGATCCATTTGGGAACAATGCTGACTTATCTCAAGGGAGGTTCTGGGGAACCAGCTCATTTTTGATAAAGCACATTAGGATCCTTGGGTTGGAAAGGCTGTTGTGCATGCTGGGGTGGGGGCTGGGGGTCTCTGTCTCAGTGGGCTGGCTGGGTATCGGAGCAGTGGGGAAGCTCCAGAGCTCCTGCTGGAGTCCAAGTCTCCATGTCAAAGTTTGACCAAGTTCACTTGAATACTCCTAGTAGAGCCTGGCTCTTCTCTGCTGGTTTTCAGAGCTTTGTCCTGATATCTTTGTGACCTCCATACCCCTCACCCCCTTATGCAGGGCAAGCTTTGAGCCCCAAACTGCCAGAGCCCTCCCCTCTCTGTTCTCCTGCCTCACCAGAGGCCAGATGGGAGTTTATTGCCTACATCTGCTTCCTTCACCTGCCCTCATGGCTCAGTGCCACTGAATCCTCTTTCCCCAAGTGCTGGGCCTTATCTTGAAAGAGGAACCTGCTCTGCTCACCCTGAATGGGATCCAGCAACTGTTCCCCCTCCTGCGCGGGCAGCACTGGTGAATGAAACCAACCAAACAAGAGCCTCAAATTTTAGGTGTTCCTCTTCCCAGGCCAGGATGTGAGTAGTGTCTCAGCCAGAAGTTGTACTTCTTTAGTCTGCTCTCCCACCTGAGACAGAGCACTTTAGTTCAGACCTGCTCCTCATGCCTTTTTGCCACAGGGTTTTGTATGGGCACTGGGCAGTGTTTAAATGGTTACTGCATCCCCCACAGTGGTGGGTTGCAATTTGAGGCTCTGTGAGTGTCCAGAGAACTTTGGCACTGCAGAACCTCCCTGTCCCAGCTCTGGGGCGTGGTGGAGCCTGACTCTCCAGGTTCTCTGCCTTCTGCAAGCAGCATGTGCAGCAGGAGTGAAGCACCCCCTGCCCCAACTCCTTCATTAAGTGGTGTTTTAGGCTCCAACAAGAAAATGCAGATTTCTTCCCCAGCCGTGGGGAGGAGAGGCAAAGGCAGGGGATTGCCTCTTGCATAGGAGTAAGATCTCTGCTTCCTCATTGCCTGCTCTGGAGCATCCTCCTCTCAGACGTGTCAGTCACCCCGGGTGGGGAAGGGGATGTGACCGTGACGGCCGTTCTGATGGAACAGCCTGTTCCCGCGGGTGGAACAGGCCCACGGATTGAGACACTGACGTGCTGTTGCTACCACAGTCCTTGTGATCGGCTCAGGAATTCCAAATATTTCCTCTCAGATAAAGGTGACTGGGGGAGGCCAGAAATATCTGGACGTGTCTGGGCAAGCCTGAGATCCAGGCCAGAGAGGTCAGAATCAGTCCTGGGAGTGCTGGGCTTCAGGTGCGGAGTGGCCGAGGCCCGAGATGGTGTGGGAACAGAGCAAGCTGCTTTTCCCTAACCTTCAACCCACCCCCAACACGGGCAGGGAGGACACTACTGCCTGTTTTCCCACTCCCTCTGGTCTGGGATCTGGTTCCCAGGGGATACATCTGGGAAGTTCTGTAGAGGCTGAGCCATCACAGCTCCTAGGGTGGTTTCCTCAGGGAAGGGCAAGGCACTCTCCTCCAGTCCCCTACGGCCCCCAGCTGTGGCTCCAGCAGCTGCTGCTCCCTTCCCAAGGGAAGGAGAGGGGCTCACGTCCCCTCCCTGCCCGTGCTGGGCTCTGGCCATGCTCCTCTCCGCCTGTAGCACCCGATAGCTCTGCGTTCACTGTGCGCCATTTATCTCTCCTTCAGCAAACACTTCCTTTTCTTGGAAGCAAGGGCTTCTTGGAACTGCCTTTCCCCAAGCTCGGCAGCACATGCCATGGAAAAAGCAGCATGGAGAACCGGCTGCCAGCCCTCCTTGGCTCCCTGCCCTGCCAGGGGGGGCCTCTCCTGATGCCTGCCCCACGGAGAGGCTGAGTAGATGTGTGGCCCTGTTCACCGCTGGAGCCTTCCTGGGCACAGTGGGGATGTCCCTGCTGTGAGTCAGGAGGAGCCTGTGGAGATGTGTGGGACTCTCAGTGGGGCTGGTCCTACTGAATCCCTGGGGAAATCAGATTTTCTGGGGAATACATCATAAGGATGCAGCTGCCTTCCTGCAGCTGAGCATTCTGCAGCCTCAGGTGCTGTGAGCAAGTGGCTGGGATGTGTGTCCAAGGAAAGGACCATCCCTGGGGCGAGGGCCCCAGCACAGAGAAGTCAAAACATATGCTGAATTGGAAGGGACCCACAAGGATCATCAAGTCCAGCTCCTGGCCCTGCACAGGACAGACCAGCAATCCCACCATGTGCCTGAGAGTGTGGTCCAAGCACTCCTTGAGCTCTGGTTCAGGCTTGGTGCCATGACCACTGCCCTGGGGAGCCAGTTCCAATGCCCAACCAGCCTCCTGGTGAAGAACCTTTTTCTAACATCCAACCTAAATCTCCCCAGACACAAAAGTTGTAGGGGTGATGGTTTTTGGACATGTGCCTTCTGCCCCAGTTCCCTGTGCCCTCCATCCCTGCCAGCCTGCTCTCAGTTTGCTGCCACTGCCATGCCCTGTCGCAGCTCCATGCTCATCACCACCTATCAGCAGAGGGATTTCCTGTGCCAGAATTTAAAATATCTCCTTCTTGGGTTTGGACTCTGCTCCTGTCCCTCTTCTGCAGCACATCACTCCCTGTTCCCTGGATGAGTGGACTGGCAGCAGGCAGCAGCCCTCTCCTTTCTCCCTGGACAGCACCTGCCTGTGAGCTCTATCCTGCCCATTCCTGCAGGGCCAGGACACAGTACAACACCTCCACAGATCCTGTGCCAGCTGGCAGGCATGGTGGGAAGCAAGCTGCCTTCTGCCACTCTGTGAAGGTGGTGGGAGTCACGGGGATGACTGTCATATCCTTGAAGAGGACTCTTAAGTGAGGTGGCAGCAGTGACATGCCCCAGGGTGAGTTAGCAAAGTTCCTGTGTCCCAACATTGCCCTTGGGTCTGTGAGAACCTCCTCATGGTCATGGGGTGTGGAAGGCAGCTGGGGGAGGTGTCTGGTGGGAGATGGAGAAGAACTTTGGTGGCAGAGCTGGGTGCTGAGGTGCACAGCTTATCAAGGACCAGATCTCCTGTGGTGGGGAGCCCTGTGGCCATGGAGAGGGACACAGCCCAGCTCCCTGGGAGTAAGCTTGCAGGTCTGCTGCACACCTTGCTTTGAAAAACTGTGTGAGCTTGGTCATAGATTTGTGGCAAGGTGAGGAGATCCTCCACAAGCTGTGACCACCTGGGGCTGTTTGGTGGGAGCTGGGAGATGTTGGCACCATGTTCCATGGAAGAGAGGCACCTGCATGCCAGCCATGACCTGGGCACCAAACTCGTGTAGTGCTGCGGCCGCAGGCTGTGGGCAGGTGTGGGAGGCAGAGTGCTGGCAGAGCAGGCAGGCAGGAATGCTCCCCCTGCCTGCACAGGGGCCGTGGCGAGGCGTAACAGCGTCAGCTGGGCTTATCTCTGCTTTTCCAGAGCAGCCGAGTTACTGGAACTGCGTTCACTTATCAGGGAACAGGGGATCTTGCTGGGAAGATGGGCTCAAGGTGCGACAGCATCAAGCCCCTGCTGACGCTGAGCTGTTGGCAATCCCTGAGCCTGGAGCTCGCAGCTTCCTCTCCATCCAGCCCTGTGCCTCCTGCTCGGCCCTGATAAACCTGAGAGATCCTGGGCCACGTGTTTCCCTGCTGCCTGCCCAGCAACCCCTCCTGCCCTGCTGTGTGCAGCTTAGGGTCCCCAACAGCTCTCCTTATGATGGGCTGAGGTCTTCCCAGCCCCTGCTGCTGCTGGACATAAAGGGCTGGAGGCAGCCAGCTTGGACGAGCTGGGCCGGAGTGACTGCATTCCTGGCCAAGCCTCGTGCTTGGCCTGCTCTCCTGAAGCCGTGGGAAGGCAGTAGCTTGGCGACCCAGTGTCTGCCTTTGCCACAGGGATTCGTGAAATCCAGCTCGTGTTGTGGAGTAACCTGCGAGGCCAGGATGTGGGAGTGGGAGGTAGGAGGCTCCCCTGTGGACACAAAATCACTGGGGGGGATGCACGGTGTGGGCTCCCACAGCCGTGGGCACCAGCCCTGCTGCTGCTTCCACAGGCCTTAGCCAGGGAATGGAGCCCAGCGGGCTCCCACTGCAATGATTTCTATCACACTTGGATGCTAATTTTAGAGAGCCAAGAGCACGTGATGCATCCCCTGCCCTGCCCGCGTGGTGTTCTCCTCACAAATCCTTTCTGGCATCCTCTTCTCTCATGACTGTGCTTCTCCCCTTGCCCTGCGTGCATGATTCAGAGCGAGGAAGCACAAGGCATCTGTCATCTGCCCGGTCTCCACCACCGCTTTCCTGCCAGCCCTTCCCTCTGTGCTCCCCCGTGCTCACCACTCTCCTCTTTTCCACAGGAGCGCTTTGTGGACCTCTATGGGAACGATGCTGCTGCCGAGGTGAGAAAAGGCCAGGAGACCTTCAACAAATGGCTCCTGACCGGGGCGACGGTGGCCGGAGTGCTTCTGCTGGGATCCCTGCTGAGCCGCAAGTGAGCCGCCGCCGAGCCCCCCGCAGCCAGGACGGCTGCGCCTTCACCGCCACATCCACTACACTCCGCTCCCGAGCACCACCACGGCACAGGGGGGCAGCCCCCTCATCCCGGCCGAGCACCCTGCTCCATGGAGTTTTCTCCCTCGTGCCGCCAGCTCCTTTTATTGTAGCCCGTCTTATTTACTGTTCCGTTGTGTTTTATAAGGCGCTGAGGCCAATGCAGCACTTCAGCCACCAGCTCCCAGCACTGGGAGATCCAGGCAGCTGGGAGGGGCACAGGCTAGAAGGTGTCCCAGCCCTGCAGGGTTCTCCAAATAATTTGGAAGAGAATAAACAGACTTATTTTTGCATGTGTGAGTGCGTGCGTGTGTGTAGATGTGTCACTAATATAAAATTCCCCAGCCAGAGCAAGGGTCAGGCTCCATGCCCCCGTCTCTGGCACACTCAGGCACCAGGAAGAGGCAGGCTGCCTAGTGGGATGGAGCTTCCCTGCAGCATCCTTATCCTGTCCTTTCTTCTCCAGTCAGAGTTCATCCCTGTGGCAGGGGGAGCAGGAGGAAGAGGCAGAGGGCAGGGGTGAGGAGCTCTGCCCTTGGTCAGCCCCGTGTGGATTCCTTTCTCCCCACATAGTTGCTGGGAGCTGTGGCCTGTCCCAGATGAGGATGGTGTGCCAGGCCCAGGGCTGTGCGTGATGTGAAGGGTTCTTTGTCCTCTTCCTCCTCCTCACTCCAAATGTAAATGGCTGTGGAACAGTGCTCATCCCTTCCCAGCCTGCTCCTCTGGGCTGGCAAAGGAAGGAGGCAGGAGAGGGGGAGAGTGCTTGTCCCTGGCACAAGGGGCTTTGCAGAGAGCTGGGGCTGTGATGTCCAGGAATGTCCAGAGCTGGGGATTTGGAAGGGTCAGGGGAAGCACCTTCACAGGGGTGGCAAAGCCCAGGGAGCGGCTGATTCATGGCATGAGTGGGGAAGCAAGCCCAGGGGAGATGGGAGTGAGGGCTAGCACTGGCTGAGAGCCATCTCCACCTCTGGGAAGCCTCTTTGGGGACAATAGGAACTGTTGGCTTCACTGCTGTCCCACATGTTCCCAGTCCCATAGTGCAGGCAGATCCCTGTCCCCATGCGTGGCTGTGACGGCTGCATGCAGTGACTGAGGTGTCTGGCTTCCCTCCCACTCATCCCCATGCTGCTCCTTCTGCTGCTGGAGCAGGGAACCTCCAGCCTTTGAGCTGAAATACGCTTCCAGAGAATAAACGCCCTCATCCTTCGGAGCCCCCCGCGGGCAGACACAGCTGTCCACAGCTTGTCCATGTACATACGTCCCGCGCTCTGCTGTACATATACGAGTAGTTTTTAATTCATTTGTGAATACTATTAATGCTATTTTTGTTATCTTGTCTGTCCGTATTTATGTGTGGGACCGTGCTCCCTGCAGAGGCCAAGCTGGGATGGAAGTGGGGGGGAGAACCGGAGGCTCCAGGGGGGCTCACTTGGCCACTGAGCACGGACTCGCGCTCCTCATGTCGGACCCGCTCAGATCCCGCATGGGGAGCACGAGGATTAGCATTAGCCCATTGAGCGCTTCGGTTTGCAGGTGGAGGTGAATCCACAAATAAATTTGTCATTCGAGCTGCTGGTGGTGCTGTGGTCTTTGCAATCGTTGGGAATTTGAGCAACTTTGGACCCAAAGGAGTTGGTTCAGTGGGATGGATGGATGGATGGATGGATGGATGGATGGATGGATGGATGGATGGATGGAGTCCTCTCCCTGCCCAGGGAAGGGCTGGGGTGCTCCAAGGGCAGTTTGCAGTGGTCCAGAGGGATGGGGGTGGGGTGGGGTGGCCCTAAGGGGCGATGGGGACAGGAGAGCCCAGGGCAGGCTCTTAGCTGGGCTGGGGGTGCAGTTTTGGGGACCTGGGCTCAGCACCCATGGTCACATTGGGAGGAGGAGGGCAGGGGACTCACAGCCTCACTGGGACACGCAGCCCCCTTATTCCCGGGTATATTCCTCAAAAGAGCACCTTCCCTTTGTGTGGGGCTCATTCCAGCAGGGTTTGGACCACACAAACCCTCGGGCTTTTTTGGGATGCCACAAGCATGGGGAACACCGAGCCACCCCACATCCCTCTGGCGGCAGGACGCGCCCAGCTCAGCTTCCCCAGCCCCCCTCCCCTGTCCTTTCCGGGGGACCCCCGGAGCAGGGGAGCAGCGGCCGGGCCCGGGCGGGCTCCATGGGCTGGCGGGACGCGGTGGGAGCCCGTGGACACGAGCACCATCCCGTGGGCAGCGGGAGAAGCTGCCGCGGAGCTGCGGCCGCAGCGGCTGCGGGGTGCGGGAGCACAGGGACCCCCATGACCAACACGGCCGCGAGGGTTGGGGGGCACCGCAGTCCCTGAGGGCCACTAGCCCCGTCCCCAGCCGCCCGGAGCCTCCCACTGGGGGAGGACCCCACCACGGCACAGCCACAGCCCCTCGCAGCAGAGGACACAGCGATGCCACATTGTGGAATCGGGAATGGGACTCTGCCTGGGAGATGCGGCTGAGGGGGCTCCCCGAGGCACCCCACAGCACACAGGGCTGAGCTACGCTCCCGCTTTAATCCCTGCCGAGGACGGGGGGGTCTGTGGGTCCCCCGGTTGGGCGCTTTGCCAGCCACGGGGCACGATGGCAACGGGACGGTGTTGGGGACAGGACTGGCGGGGGCTGGCGGGTTCCCACGAGGCAGGTGGTCTCATGGCTCGTACTGCAGGTCCGTGGCGATGAGCACGAAGCCCTGTAGGAAGTCAGGGTGAGAGGGGGGATATGGGGGGCGTGAGGGACCCTGGGGTGAGGGGGCAGTGGTGGCACCCACCTGCTGCAGCGAGATCCGGGGTCTGAGCAGGCTGAGGCCATGTGGGAGGGGCAGGGGGATGCCAGCCTGGAGCCACTCTGTGGGAAGACAAAGTCATAGCAGGGGATGGCCCTGGTGCAGGCAGCTGTGGGATGATGAGGACAGGATGGGGACAGCACTTACTGTTTGCCCGGGGAACCCCAAAAAGCCACAGCCCAAACTTCAGCAGGGTCTCCAGACGCTTGACCTGTGGGACAGGCAGGCCCTGAGTCCAGCACAGCACAGGCAGAGGCGTCCATGCTGCAGGCAGGGCTCAGCCTTCTGCCAGACTTGCCATGCATGGGGTCCACAGCACCCCAGATTGCCCCCAGACCCTGCTCCCAAGGTGATGTGGAATCCAAGGCTCCCCTTGGCTTCCCTGGCACAGCCACTCACCTCCACTGGGCCCACATTTGATGCCACTTGTGTTACACGGAGCCTGGAGGACAAGATCAGGGTCAGAGCCAGGCACAGGGATGGGAGCTGTCCCGTCCCAGGCTAGGGACAGGCTGAGCTCCATGGTGGGAGCAGGACCCCAGCACAGCGGGTCCAGCTGAGGCCCTGTTCCCAGGGCAGCTGGCACAGATATGAACTGGGGGCAGGATGGGGTCTGAGCAGGCAATACAGCCTCAGGGAGGCAAATGGACAGAGGTGGGGAATGGGGGAGCTCTCCAGGTATGTCCTAGGGGAGCTCAGACCCTGCTCAGGGTCAGGCACTAACCCTGTCAGTCTCACAGTGCCCCCGAGCCTGTTCCTGGTGATTGTTGGCTTCCCAGTCACGTTGGCATCCTGCAGCAAGAAGAGGCATTGGAGAGACCAGGGCAGTGCCTGCAGCCCAGCATCACCCAGCTGGCCCCAGCCAGGAGCCACCAGCCCCAGCCAAGTTCTTTGGGGTCCTCTGGCTCCCTGAGCCGTGGCAGCAGCAGCCACTCACGATGTTCAGCAGAAAGGCAGGGACACGGGTGGCGTTGGGCAGCACCACGAAGGCCTCGGCAGAGCTGAAGAGGGTCCCGTGCAGGGCATCAGGATGGCAGGAGAGCAGGGGCTGCTGGCGGGCCCAGAGGTGCAGCTCCATGGGCTGGTCTGGATAGCGCTCCTGCAGCTGGGAGGGGCAGGGCAGGGCTGACACAGAGCCATGTTGGCCATGCCCCTATCATGTCCCCACCATTGCCCAGGTCCCGTGTGCTCATCACTGCCCTGTCCACATCCTCATCCTGTGGTGTCCCATTCTGTCTGCATCCCATACTGCCTGCAACACATCCCATTTCCACTGCACCCCATTCCCTGTCCGGTCCCTCATGCATCCCATTTGACCTCTGTGTCATCCCCTGTCCCATCCCACCTGCAACCTTTCCCTCCTGCATCCCATCCCTCCTTCACCCCATCCCCTGTCCCATCCCTCCTGCATCATTTCATATGTCCTACCCTCCAGCATCCCATTGCATCTTCTGTTCCTCCTGCAATCCCATCTTGTGTCTCATGTCCCATCCCACCTGCATCCTGTCCTCCTCCATGTCCTACCCGTGTCCCCTTCTCCCTGTGTCCCGTCCCACTCACCTCATGGGAGAAGACCTCCATGCTCTTGGTCCTCAGCTGGAGCGGGAACTGCCGAGGGAGCTGGAAGGCAGGGAGGGATCAGGGTGCTGGGGCTGAGCAGGGGTGGGCATGGGGACACTCCAGTGACACCCCAGAGGGGACAGTCATCTGCAGCCATCCCTACCATGTCACTGGAGAAGTTCCTGCGCAGGGCCCCAGCTGTGAAGTACGTGAAGGCGGCTGAGTTGGCGACGACCTCGGTGACAGCCAGCAGCAGCGTGGGCCCGTGTGCCGTGGGCTCGTGTGCCACGGGCGGTGCCTTGGGCAGGGGTGTGGGCAAAGCCACAGGCAGTGCCATGGGTAAGGCCACAGGCAGCACTACAGGCAGTGCTGAGGGTCTCTGCTGGTACGTGCCCACCCTGAAGATCTCTCCCTGCACACACACAGATGGATGTGAGGATCAGCCAGGCTCCCCTGTTCCCACATCTTGCCCAGGGATGCCCAGGATGACATTACCTTGAGGGCAATGTCCCCATACTCCTCTGTGAAGGCTGGCGGTCCCAGCAGGGAGTAGTCGATGGCAGCAAAGGTGTCCAGCTGGGTGGACACTGCAGGGACATGGGGGTGGTCAGGAGGAGTCAGACCATCAGCCCCCTCCCACAGCCTGGCTCTGTCAGGATCTGGCCCCACAGTGGGGTCCTGCAGACCCTGCTGGGCACCAATCCTGTCCACAGCCCTCCAGGACCACCCTGCCTGCCCCCAGTCCTGGGGTCCCCTCACCCACCTTTCATGTTCTTCAGGACACCATCCAGCCTGTCAATGCCCCTGTGGAGCACGAGGCACAGCTGGAAGCAGAGCAGGTGTCAGTGAGCCCAGGGATGAGGGTCTCCAAGCCTCTCACTGGGCTGGGGGGGACAGGGACACCGACACCCCAGGGCACAGGGGCCAAGCACCCACCTGCTTGTTCAGCTGCTGCCGCAGGGTTCTCTGGAGCAGGGGTGCCAGCAGGTTGTAGAGCCAGCTGTAGGGCAGAATGGGGGGCTCAGATCACCTCCTGGCACCCACCCAGCCTCCCCCNACCACCCTGGCTGGGGCACCAGTAGTCCTTGCATGCCAGGGACAGGACAGAGCAGGGGGCTTGGCATCACCTGTATCCACGGTGGAACTCCATGTGCAGGTCAGTGCCGTGGGTGTCACAGCCAGCACTCCAGACTGTGGGGTGGCCACTGCCGTCCTCACTGACCCCCAACACCGCTGCCATGGCCAGGTCCTGCATGCGGAGCTGCACAGAGCCACTGTCCTGGCTGGGGACAGAGTGGGTGAGCACAGGGATAGCGGTGGCCTTGAGCCACCCTGAGTGCTGTCCCTGTCCCCATGAGGACTCACATGGCTCCCAGCTGGGCTGCCCAGTCGGCGCTGAGCTGGATTCGGGCGCGCTGCACCATCAGCCTCACCCCCACATCCTCAGCAAAGTCCAGTGTGGATTCATTCATCTGCAGCTCATGGATGTGGATCCTGCACAACACAGGCAAGCTGTGCTCGGGGCTGTGGCGCAGACAGGGATGGGGACAGGGACAGGCACCCCACAGGTGGCTCTTACCGTGGCACAGCATAGGTGAGGGTTCCCAGGAGCGGGGTGTTGTAGGAACCTGTCAGGTTCAGCTCATGCTCCTTCTGCAGCATCGACTGGAGCAGCTCCAGCCCAAAGCGCCGGCCTGAGGCAAAGTGGGAATTTGGGGTGATGCCAAGGAAGGGGCTGGGGTACCTGGGGTGTCAGGAGAGCGAGCAGCCAGGCCCAGGTCCTTCCATCCCCCATTCCCAGCAGACTTGGCATCATTCCTGGGGGTGCCCACTGGTTCCCCTCATTCCCCATCCTTAGCATTCAGCATCATCCCCCACTGGTCCTTCCCACGCCTGCCTGCTCAGGAGCACAGACTCACCGAACTCCAGCGTCCTCTGGGTCAGCCAGGCCTTGATGCCAGGATTGGTGCCAGGGCTGGTGATGGTGGCAGAGACACAGATGGGCAGCACGAGCAAGAGGCAGAGCCATGCAGTACCTTGAGGCTGGTCCTGGGACCTGGAGGCTGGAGCAGAGGACATGTCTGGGGGACCTGCAGCTGGTGTAGAGACCCCTTCCCTGTGCACCAGCATAGCCAGGACTTATATCGGGGACAGGGAACCCCGGGTGACATCAGCACACCCGGGGACACCACAGTGCTCTGGCCACTGAAAGCCCAGCCTTGCCCAACACATGACTCAAAGGGGAAGCCGGATCCCCCGTTGTTCCTCACTCGTGCCCATCGTGGGAGCGGGGGAATGTGGGGTCCCACAGCACCCCCTGCCAGCCCCCCACCCTGAGGGCACACACGAGCCAGGGACACCAGCCAGGGCTCCCCACTGGGGCACAGGACCAGCCTGTGGGGACACACAGAGACCTGGCTGGGCCAAGGTCACAGAGAGCTTCAGCTGTGCCCTGCCTGGGAGTGATGGAGGAGTGGGGGACACAATGAGCTGGTCTTGGGGCGGGGGGGCTGCACCAGGGCAAACAGGGCTCAACCCATTTGCACTAGGGAGCAGCAGCTGTTCCCAGTTTGGGAAGGGCTCTGGGAACCCTGTGTAGGGTTACCTAAATTTCAGTGGGGATCAGGATGTCTGGGGTGCAGAGGCAGCCCCAAAGGAAATGATGGAAAGGTTGGGACAGTCAGAGCAAGAGCAGAACTGTGCAATCCCCTCTGAAAAACCCCAGCTGTGGGAAGGAGCCAAACCCACCATCAGCAGGACCATCCCCTAGCCTGGGTGAGCCCCTCCAGTGCCATGGGCTATGGATGACAGGGCTCCAGCTGCCCTCCTGGATCCAGCCTGGCAGACCTAGAGGTACCTCTAGGAGGGCCAGGGCCTCATCTCAGCACCACAGGGGCACATAGAGCCCACGGGCAACCTCACCAGAGGGACCACAGCCCCACATAATGCACCTTATGGAGGCCTTGAAAGCAGCTGCCCACTGGCCCGGGAGGCCCAATGCCACCAGCCATGGCTGCAGTGGTGGCCAGAGCCCCCAGCAGTGACCCAGAGGCCAGCACTTACCCTGACCCCCAGCCCAGTGCCCGCCCCTCTATCCCAGGGTGTCTCTGCCCCGCACAGCACTCACCGTGACAGGCGGGTGCAGTGTCCCCCACCGCGGGGGCCGCAGGTCCTGCCATGGGTCCCAGCTCCTCCGTGTCCCTGGGACTGTACGTGGCAGCGAAGAGCAGGGGCCAGCTCTGACGCCAGTGTCCATCCCGGGTCCTGGTCAGACCACGACGTCACCCATTTCCCCCGTGTCTAATCTCTTCCGGGATGAATCAGGTCCCATGATAACACCGAGGGACAGGTTGGGGCACAGGTGCCCGCGGGCTGGGCGCTCCCTGGGGCTCTCCGGTGCATCCTGGTGCTGCCGCATCCGGCATCCCGACACGTGCAGGCGGCTCAGCCCTGCCAGCCCCGCTCCAAGCCTGGGCTGGCTCCTCAGCTCCTTCCCCAGCTCTCCTGTGCCAGGTACCCGGAGGTGGCCCCGCGTCCCCTGAGGAGGGGATGACGGCCAGGGCTGCACAGCGAGGGCTCGGTCGTGGGGTACACAGGGCTTGGACAGGGTCAGGCAGAGACGTGGGGACACACACGGATACACACGGAGCCCTTCTCCCCACCGCTCCAGCGGGAGCTTCCACATCAGGCGGCAATGAATGGGTAAGGACGGCACTCGGGAACACGGCACGGGAAGAGCCCCAGCGCCTCCCGCGCCGCGCCCGGCCCGAGCAGAGCCCCCGGTCTGAGCAGAGCCCCCAGTCCTGCTTCTCCCTGTCCCAGGATCTTCCGGGCTACTCCAGGAGGGCGGCCCGGGCCATGCAGTGCGAGCGGGCACCGGGAGAGGGACCCACAGCCCCGTCCGCGCCGCGCTCCGGGACCGGGAGGAAGGCGCGCGGCGGAGGAGACAGCGGTGGGGACGGTAAAGAGGAGCTGGGGGGTGATGGAGGGAACCCATCCAATGATGGACAAATTCATCCACAGAGACCCAGAGCCCCTGGCACCGCTACGTGTCCCCTGCTGCTGTGTCACAGCCAGGACAGGGGTGGACAGGCGAGGCAGTGTCCTGACACCCCAAGTCACCTGTCCCCTACACAGACCTTGCCAGGGGATCTGCTGGGCTGGGAAAGCACAAGAGGCACGTACAGGCGTGGACACACATGGACACACTCGCAGCTGTGCCTGTGAGCACACACACACAAAGGGTGTGCAGAGCCCCACACACGCACACGACTGTGCCCAGGGCTGGTCAACACCTCCCAGCCCCAAATCCCTTGGCTACAGGACCCTTAGGAGAGGGGGGGCGCCCAAAGGGTCCCACAAGAGCCCCTCCAGGCACCCCAGTTGTCCCGTGCCAGGCCCGTGGGAAGGTCTAAACAGATCTGGAACAGGAGGCTGTGAGGTCCTTGGGGTGTTTGTGAGTCAAGGGGAAGCTCAGGTCAGGACAGCTGCCCGGGGCACCCCCAGCCCTCGGGTTGCACAATCCCTGATGCAATTTCCTTGTTCCAAGAGGTCATCTGTCCCCACAGGCAAGAGTTGCACCAGGAAGAGCAGGAACCACAGGGGCAGGGCCATAGACAGAAGCACCCCAAGACTTGTATCTGCTCTCCCCTGTAAAGGGATCTATCCTTGCATCATCACTTCTGTAATCCCCCAGTCCTGACACAGCAACAATTGTGGGAGCCTCGGGAAGGCTCAGGAGTGCAGGTGGCCCAGCTGGGAAGGGGAGTGAAGGGAATTCCAGGCTGTGAACACACCGCTGTCCAGGGAGACGGGAAACCACATTCCCATCTGGCCACGGCACCCCACACCTGGCTCACAGCACTGTCCCCTCTGTGTAATCATCCCATCAAGTGCCTGATCAGGGGAAGGGCATCCCAGTGCTGCTGCATTTTCTCACCACAGAATATAGGGTGCAAACTATCTTTCCTCCCGTGTCTGACCCTCAAGACCCCGTGTCTGAGCCCAGGGAGTGAAACCCCACGAGATCCACGGGGAGAGGCTCTGTGGGGGCAATGCTGGGACACAGGGAATTGGGACCAGCCCGTGAGAAACCCCTTCCCCAGCACCACCCCAGGGTCCCAGACCTGTATACCCCAGCACACCCACCCAGCCCACAGTGGTCTGCACAAGCCGCCCCCCGTTTGATGGGGCACGTACCCCCGGGGCTAAACATGCCCAAAACCCAGGGGAGGGGATGTGAGGGGCAGGAAGAAAACACACGTGTGGTCATCAGGGCTTGTTTAATAACAAAACTCCAGCTATTGTAGAACAATATTCTCCAGCATCATTGTAATATACAATACGGGGAATGCTCTCAGCAATCTGAGAAGGAAGGATCCGGCCCACAGCACCCCCTGCCCAGGCTGCGGGGGGACCCCCAGGGCAGCCCCGCCGGGGAGCCAGGGATGCAGGTGAGCCGCGGTGCTCAGGGACGGGGTCCCAGGGACGATGTCCGTGGTGAGCGGGACCGGGATCCCGGGAATGATGTCCGTGCAGGGTCCAGAGCGGTCTCAGCGGCAGAGGATCCGATCGGCAGCGGGAATGCACGGAGCCTGCGGGAAAGGGACACGAAGCGGCCGGTCAGTGCTTGCTACGAGGGTGCCGGAGAAGACGGGGATGAAAAAGGGGCAGAAGGAAGGGACATCCCCGGGAAGGAGAGGGCGCGGTGCAGATCGGGGAGAGGAGATTCCAAGGAACGCCGGTGCTGCCCGTCAGGAGCGCGGGTCTGAGCCGGTGCCGTGGGGTCCGCACTCACCTCGGGGGAGTCCCCAGCAGCGGCGGGGCGAGGGGGGCCGCACTGCAGCTCCAGCTGCAGGTCCCAGATGTAGTCGATAACGTGCTGCAGCAGCTCCACC
>VWYN01024637.1:25683-35792 GCA_013400075.1 Hippolais icterina | reverse complement strand
TAGAATGTATGGGATGTATAGGACGTATGGGATGTATGGGATGCGATGGAATGTGATGGGATGGGATGGGATTGATGGGATGGGATTGATGGGAAGGGATGGGATGGGATGTATGGAATGCGATGGGATGGGATGTATGGGATGTATAGGATGTATGGGATGTATAGGATGTATGGGATGTATAGGATGTATGGGATGTATGGGATGTATAGGATGTATGGGGTGTATAGAATGTATGGGATGTATGGGATATATGGGATGGATGGGATGTGAGGCAGCCCGGTGCTCGCTCTGCCCCAGCACAGGTCACGGCACGCTTGGCACAGGCACCTTCCCTGCAGGTTGGAGAGGGAAAGCCGGGGCAGCTGCTGCTCCGAGCACGCCAGCTCCGTGGGTAAACAGATGACTTCAGCCTCCCGAGAGCTACTAAAGCCCGGCAGCACTTGTGCTAATGTGGAAAAGGGGGAGGAAAAGAAGGAAACTAAAGAGGGAGAAGCAGCATCATACCCACGCCAGGCTGCAAAGAGCACCCAGGTAACGTCACCCTTCTCCCAGCCCAGCCAAAAATCCACCCTGGAGCCATCCCCTTCATCCCTGCCCTGCCACTGAAGATCCAGCACGGAAAAGGAGCCACACAGCAGCCAGAGCAGCTGCACGAGGCTGTTTATCCAGGCACGGCTCGGCTCAGCCCACGTGTGCCAAGGAGAGGCCGCAGCAGCTGCTCACCCAGCACTGGGAGCAAACCACGACCTGCCCGCAGCAGCCTGGGCTGGGCACCGGGGCTGTGGCACAGCCTGGGGCAGGGAACCAGGCTGGGATAGTGGGAGCCATGCCCCTGGCACAGCAGCTGCCCCACTGTCCCCACAGCACAGCTGGCACTGGCACCGCCAGGAGCCAAGGCACGCCTGAGGTGCTGCTGCCACCCACCTTGGCTGTGGGGACACGGGGCTGTCACAGCCCTGGGACACAGAACCAGGCTGGGATAACGGCAGCCATGCCCCTGGCACAGCAGCAGCCCTGCAGCCCCCACAGCGCTGCTGGCAGGAGCCAAGGCATGCCCGAGGCGCCACTTGTCACCCGCCCTGGCGGTGGGGACACGGGGCTGTGGCACAGCCTGGGACAGGGAACCAGGCTGGGATAACGGCAGCCATGCCCCTGGCACAGCAGCAGCCCCGCAGCCCCCACAGCGCGGCTGGCAGGAGCCAAGGCACGCCCGAGGCGCCACTGCCACCTGCCCTGGCGGTGGGGACACGAGGCTGTCACGGCCCTGGGACAGGGAATCGTGCTGCTGGAAAGGCTCCCGCCACCAGCTGCTCCCAGAGGAAGAGAGCCCAGAGGAAAGGCTGCCACAACCAGCTGGGTTCCTGCCGCAGCTCCCAGGGGTGCTCCTGCCTCGCCATCCCCCTGGATGTCCCCACCCTGGCAGTCCCCGAGGAGGGCAGTGTGCCCCTGACACACCATCCCCGTGCCATCCCTTCCAGGCCAGGATGGCATCGTGTGGCACGGGTTTTTTGCCGCAGGGAGGAACATCTGGCCAGATGCTGCCCAGCAGCACAGGATTGTCTCCAAAAAAGGAGCCAAAGGAGCCATCAGGGAGCAAACAGATCCCTCCTCACCCCAAAAACCAGCATGGGAACGGATCCAGGGCACCTACTGCAGCCATTTATTAAAAATAAATGTCAAAGCAAGATTATGCATAAATGTGTTTATAGCTGATTATTTAATTTATTCCTAAAATGATATATAGCATTTCAAACCACCCAGGTCATTGGTGACATGTACAATCACAATTCTAATGACATATGACAGACTTCCCCTCTTTCCCCCTCCTCTGAGCCCCACGCAAGAAGTCTTGATTAATTCCTACTGCTATGAAGGGAAGAAAAAGGGGGAGATATTTGCACATGGGGGCAAGCTTTGACACAAGCATCACCTCATCTTTAGGGAAGGCAGAGGGTTTAGTCCAGCTTCCTTAAGCCTCCTTCATAGCCATTGCAGGGAAGAAGTTCACCTTTCATTATTTTAAAAAATAATGGCTTTAATTAGTCATTAGTCACAGAATCACAGAATTTCTAGGTTGGAAGAGACCTTCAAGATCATCGAGTCCAACCCAGCCCCAACACTCAACTAAACCCAGTGCCACATCCAGGTTTTTTTTAAACACATCCAGGGATGGTGACTCCACCACCTCCCCGGGCAGACCATTCCAGTATTTTTGCTCCTGTGCCCCAAAACATTGTGGGTCCCCAAAATCTGCTCAGGGGATGGAGATGGCTCCTTGCCACTCAAGGACAGTGGCAGGGCTGTCAGGACAGGACCCAACTGGTCTCTCTTGCGGGGTGAAAAGCCAATTCCTTTTGGAAAAGCAGGCAGGGAAGTCCCTCCTCGCTGGGAAGCAGCCAAAGAGCATCCCAGGCTGCCCTGTGCGACCGAGCTTCCCGGATGGCTGAGAAAAGCCAAGTGTCTGGACAAAACATCTGTGCAGCCACAGCAGCCAGAGCCGTCCAGCCGTGCCTTTACCCCATCTCCCGACTTGGCTGCCACCCCAGAGGACGCTCAGGAGGTTGCAAAAGCATTTTCACTGCATGGGGTGAGAGTGGAGCTGATTTCCCTCCCCAGGGAGCCCACAGGGGGTATTTCATGGGGTGCAGTGTCAGACCAGCATTTTTGGCAGGTGCCTGCTCAAGCTGCCAGCCCTGCTGCTTTCGGGAAAGGCAGAAAGAAAGCTAAGAGCAGGGAGGGCAGGGTGAAAAATAAATATATAGCAGCCAGCTGGTGAGCTGTGGAGTCAGCACGAGGTCTGCAGGACACGGCGCTGGCAGCGGCGCGGGAGCCCTGGAATTTCGGACAGCTGCTCCAGCAAGGTCAGCCCAAAGCCGGGCTCACAGACCCCTGTGCTGCTCCCGACGGCCTGAAGGACAAAATCCCCCCGTGGGGACAAGCCACCAGCCCAGGGGGGGACTCTGACCCAGGCTAAGTGGTGGTGAGGATGAGGAGGGACGGCCAGGTGTGAGTCCCAGCCTCGGTGGGGGGAGAGAGCTCCCAGCACATTCTCCCCGTGTTGTTTCTTTGTTTGCCATCTGGGAACACGATCCCGAGGGAGAGGCCGTGCCCCGAGACATGAAGTCATATCATGATTATATTGCCACCCCCGTGCCGGGATTGAGATCCCATCCCAAAATGCCAGCCCGGGTCGGTGCTGGCTGCAGCAGCTGCTTGGCTGAAAGGCGACTCACTAAAAACAACTTCACACGCTGCAAACTGAACGGGTTTATCCCAGCAAAGTTGGTTAAAATTGGCCCAATTTTGCTCTGAATCTGCTGGAATTCATGATGGCAAAAATTGCCACCAGCACGGGTAGAACCACCAAAACCAGCCCAAGCTGGAAGCCAAAAAATTGAGATGAGTAAGGCCAGCTCTGCTCTTTATTTAAGGGATGAGGAAAAGCCAAATGCAGCCTGTGCCACCCCCCTGGAGCCCACACATGATGGCTGGGGTGGGGACACAGAGGTGCCATCAGCTCCACCAAAAAAGCACCACCACCCAAACCACTGCCAGTGGCCTCTTTGATTTCCTTCAAAACCCATAAAAAATGCAAAGAAGGCAGAGGTGCCTGGGGCTCTTCCTACACAGGTCTCTTAATTCTCATGCTGCAGTGCACCCAAATTTCCCATAATTTGGCCTGGTGCAATGCAGGAGGAGGGCTCAGGCATCACTCCCCGCCTTCTGGGTTTGCTTTTCTGGCATCCAGGAGCTTTGGCTGCCGCTCAGCCATCAGTGGGACAAGGTTTAGTGGAGAACACAAGAACTCTTTGATTTTTGCCCAAAACCCCTTTTCGAAAGCCAAAAGGAAAGTACCCACCAACAGCTGTCAGCTCGACGCAGTGATTTGGAAATGCAGCCATGACCTTTGGAGCTGGGAACCTGCAGAAGGGGCCAAATCTCCAGCTGAGCCAACAGCACTGCTGGCAATTAGTAAATAGAGTGAACTCAGCCCCTGGGGCCTGACTGTGCCCTGTCAGGCACAGCCCCACACAACCAGCCCCAGGTGTGCTCTGAAAAGTGGGAACGGGGCATGGAAAACACCACGTGATTCCCAGAACCCGGCCTGAGGACAGGGCTGGGAGAGGCAGTGAAATCCAGCTGCTCCCGGGGAGGGCGATGCCAGCACCTCCACGGCACCGAAGGAGGCTGAGCACACAACCACAGATTTGTTTGGGTTGGAAAAGCCCTCCAAGATCATCCAGTCCAACTGTTCCTGCAGCACGGCCAAGGCCAGCGGTGACCGTGTCCCCAAGTGCCACACCTTTTAAATCCCTCAAGGAATGGCAGCTCCACACAGCAGCTGTGCCAGAGCTTGGTGACCCTTTCGATGGAGAAATTTTCCTTAAAATCCAAGCTGAGCCTGCCCTGGCCCAGCCTGAGGCCGTTCCCTCTCCTCCTGTCCCTGTGCCCTGGGAGCAGAGCCCGAGCCCCCCGGCTGTCCCCTCCTGGCAGGGACTTGTGCAGAGCCATGAGGTTCCCCCTGAGCCTCCTTTGCTCCAGGCTGAGCCCCTCAGCTCCCCCTGGATCCCTGGAAGTGTCCAAGGCCAGGCTGGGGATAGTGGAAGGTTTCCCCCCCCATGCCAGGGGCTGGAATCGGGATGAACCTTCAGGTCCTTCCCAAATCCATCCCAAACCATTCCGTAATTCCATTTTTATGCTGTCAGAATGGGGATTTATTCCAAAAACCCTTCCACCTCCTGCATTCCCACATTTCTGCAGGATTCCTGTCCCTGTGTCCTGGGAGCAGAGCCCGAGCCCCCCGGCTGTCCCCTCTTGGCAGGGACTTGTGCAGAGACAGGAGGTTCCCCCTAAGCTTCCTTTTTTCTGAGCCCCTTCCCAGCTCCCTCAGGATTCTCCAGCCCTTTCCCAGCTCCCTCAGGATTCTCCAGCCCTTTCCCAGCTCCCTCAGGATTCTCCAGCCCCTTTCCCAGCTCCCTCAGGATTCTCCAGCCCCTTTCCAGCTCCCTCAGGCTCTCCTGGTGCTCCAGCCCCTTCCCCAGCTCTGCTGCCCCAATGTTCAGCCCTGGGGACAGCACTGGTGACCGGCCACCAACTGGCTGTGTCACCATTCCCTGCCACTCTCCAGGCCCAGCACCCAGACAAGTTTTTACCCCAGGAACAGCAATCCATCCAAGCCATGAGCAGCCGGTTTCTCCATGGAAATGCTGAGAAAAGCTGCCAAAGCCATCACTAAAGCCCACACTGACAACATCCAGAGCCTTCCCTCACCCCCTGAGGCGGTCACCTTGTCACAGGGCATCAGGTGACCAGGAGCTGCCATCCATGATCCATGATCAGCTGGCCTGATCTCCTGGTTGTCCTGAACAGCTGTGCTTGAGTTATGGTAGGATTTGAGAGCTTTCCAGACACCTGGAAGTATTTCCACAAAGTTGTATTTAAGGGAAAAAAAAAAGAAAAGTCATGAGGAGTCGTTTTTACAGGTACATAAGTCAGAGGGAGCAGTGGAAGGTGAGGATGGGAAGAGCTGGAAGAGAGGGGAAGCTTTTCCTGGTGAGCACAGGACACTGAGAACGCCGGACAGGCTGAGGACAAGCAGCCCTTGAGCTGGGAATGCAAAACTTCACCCCTGTGGAGAGGGGTGGGGAGGCTGGGGTGGCTTCAGAAGGCACAGCCAGCCAGGATCAGGTCACTGTCACCTCTGGGAAACAACCAAATCTGGGCATTTTGGGGTTTATTCAAAGCCATCGCTCCCAACAGCAACTGCTCGAGGAATTGGCTCCTCCAGGGATGGATCCACATCCCAGTGGGATGCACAGGGAACTTATCCAGATCAGCAGGAGGAGATATCCCACCCCAAACTCACAGCCCTACACCAATAAGTGCCTCGATGGGCACAACTGGAAAGAAAATCCATTTTCAGGGCACATCTGGGGACCAAGGGTGACAAGCCAAAGGCTGCCCAAGCCAGACGCCCTTTGTACACCCAGCACTGCCATTTTTCCTTGGAGGGGACACCCCAAACCCGCCCCACACGTGCCAACCACTGCAGGGTTCTGCAGAGCTCACCCCCAGGAGATCCTCCTGCAGCAGGGAGAACTTCAGGCACCTCCCCACACCTCCACAGGGCATCACTTGTTCCGCTGCTCCCCACCACCAAACCGGCAGCAGAGGCACCACCCACCCAAAATATCAGCGGCTCCTCCCTCCTGACAATGATGTGGGGGTCCCTCATCGGCACCTCCACGCTGCCACAGGACCTCAGCCCCACCCTGTCCTTGCTGCCCTGCTGAACGAGGGAGATCTGGGGGTGTCTGGTGGCTTTTGGGGTATTGACCTCAAGCTTTGAGCCATTTGTGTCAGCCATAGGCAGGCAGGACAGCAGCAAACCACAGCTGCGTGCAGGGGGTGTGAAAAAGCAAGCACAGGCCAAAAATGAAGTTGCAGAGCTGAAAGGAGAGCTGGGGAGATGATTTTAACTGCTCAGGCTCATTCCCTCCAGAATGAGAGTTCCATTCCCATCAGGACCTGGGTGTCACACCAGAGTGAAAGGCTCATCTGGGGTGACTGAACGAGGGTGCAGCTAAATTAACCGAGTGCCCTACCCAAGCTTTAAGCCGTGTTTTAAATAACCTGGACATCTGTGAGGTCTTAGTCTGCTGGAAAGCATGTGGAGACAGGGAGGGAAAATGCACCAGGACCTTGTGGCCAGCCAGAGTCCCCACCAGGACACGGCAGGGCCCGGCCACCGTGTCCCCAGGGCAGCTCTGCTGTGCCTCCTGTCACTCAGCCAATTAATTTGCTCATTAGCAAAGCTGGGAACAAGAGGAAGAACTCAGTAGTGTCCCCTCCCCGGGACACACTCTGTGTCCTCGTGGGATTGGGGACAGTGGGGACAAGGACTGGAAATTCTGGGATCTGGGGGGGTCACTAAGGAACCCCACAGGAAGCGCCCCGAGCACCCATCCAACAGAAGTGCTGTTTGTAACGTCCCCATGAGGTGGCCTGGGGACACCAAGGGGACAGAGGCCTGGCAAACCAGCTGGGGACACGCAGGTGATGCCCCTCTCATCAGCTGCACCCCCTGGGCTCTGCTGGGGTGCTCCAGCGTCACCCCTGGGTTGCTCACCTGACTCCCAAGCCCCTCATGGCCACCAGCACCTTGCAAATGCCACCGTGACCACCTGAGCACCACAACCCACCCAGCAGCCGTGAAAATAAACCACCAGCATCCAAAAAATGACCCCAAATTATGTCAGGAGCATCCAGCTCAGGCTGGCAGATCATGGGGGAAACCCCCTAAAAGCAACAGCTTCCAGAGGATTCCCAGCGCCGGTGCCAACCCAACCTCCCGTGCCAGCCTGGCAGGCTCCAGGTGAATGCAGCTCCTGCCTGGTGGCTTTCCAAGCAGTGTCCCCTCCCCAGCTCAGGAGCCAGGACAGCTGAAGGGAAAATTATATTTGTAAGCAGTCAGGGGAGAGCGACGGGAGAGAAAAGGAGCGCTGTCTTGGAAGGGCTGGTTTACATTTCTAAAGAAAATGCCAGTGCCTCAGAGAGCCGCAGGGTTCTGGCTGTGGATGGAGCTGAAAGGCTTTGAAAGTGACCTCGGGGGTTTGGGATGTTGGCATTTGACAGAGCCCAGCCTGGGGCCTGGTTTGGTGAGACACAGCGGTGGCTCTGGAGAGCTCCCACAAGCTGGAAATTTGGGGGTAAAAAAGCTGTTATTTCCCCATCCCACGAGGAAGATAAGCTTGGGAGGAATAAAGTTTTGCTCTGCCATGTGCTTTTGAGGTGATGGCCCCAAAGCAAGCTGTGTAACCCCAAGGGGAGCCACAAAAAAGAGCAACTGGGGAGGCTGGCAGCACCTGGGTGATGACACCCGTGACACCCTGCAGGGCTTTTGGGGTGCTCTCAGTGCAGGATAACCAGAGCAGCACGGGTGGGGGGCACCCAGCCCTGTGCTCACCCATCCGCTGTGGGGAGAAACTTCTCCGAGGGAAATCCCTTCATTCAGGCACCTTGTAAAAGTGGGGATAAGTTGGGAAGTTTCCTACAGAGCCCACGAGCTCCTTCCAGCTTCCCCAGGATGCTGGGGACATGCAGGTGATTCCCCTCTCATCAGCTGCACCCACCTGAGCTCTGCTGGGGCGCTCCAGCGTCACCCCTGGCTTGATCACCCAATTCCCCAGCCCCTCACGGCCACCAGCACCTTGCAAATGCCACTGTGACCACGTGGACATCACAACCCACCCAGCAGCCGTGAAAATAAACCACCAGCATCCAAAAAATGACCCCAAATTATGTCAGGAGCATCCATGGAGGGCAGGCCAGGCAGCCCTCCCGCCCCTCTGAGCACTCTCCATGGCAAGCAGGACAGGGTTGGGATTTCCTCTGTCCTGGCTCCCACTTCCCTCAAGAGAAGCTGCCAACAACACGGACACTTCTGGAACGGGACAGGTCTTTGGCTCTTCCCACCTCCTGGAAGGGTTTTTATCTGTTCCTTCACAGCTTGACAGCTCCAAAAGTTCCTTGCTAAAGGCACCCCATCCATTAGCACACACCCCAAAAAGAAGAGCCATCCATCTACATCCTCCCGGATTCCAGAGGTGGGAAGCGCTGGGAAAGGAGGGATGGGGGGGTCCGGGCCGGCTGCCTTACCTTGGCCAGGAGAGACGAGGGTGCCACAGCCAGCAGCTCTGGCGGGGTCACGCTCTTGCCAGCCAGGACCACGGCCCCGCACTCTGCACAGGCGCCGATGGTCAGCTGCTTGCCGTCGTCCACCAGCAGGCTGTTGGCCACGCGCAGGGTGTAGAGGAAGACGGGCAGCCTGGCCACCTGAACCGCCCTTAATCCAAGGCATCGCTTCTTCTCCTGCCGGCAGAAGAAGCAGACGAAGGTCTCCACTTTGTACTGCCGGGACCAGGCGCTGCTGGGGTGGTGCGAGTTCCTGCCCTCGTGCTGCAGCCACTGTCCCAGCAGGTCGTGGTAGCACAGGATGCAGGTGGCCACCAGCCCCGTGGAATCGGCCGGCCTGGCCCGCGGGGCGGGCGGGTAGACCGTCAAGAAAGGGAAAAATGGTTCCTTCTCCCCAAACCGCCCCGGAGGGTTGACGTTGAGCTGGAACTCTTTGCCAGCACCCAGCTCGGCCCCGCAGATGTAGCACACAGAGGTGGGACCGGCTTTGATGACGGCGGGGTGGCCGGCGAGGTCACCGGCGGAGAAAACCTGGTGGTACCTGCCCAGGAAACTCTGCACGGAGGAGATGAGCTCCTCGTTGTGACAGGCCCTGTACATGGCCCACAGGTCCTGCAGCACCCCGAAGCACTTGCGGCAGCTGCTGACCTCCCAGTGCTTGTTCAGCCCCTTGGCGCCGGGCGGGCAGGGCAGGAGGCTGAGGAAAGGGAAGTGCATGGTGCTCTTCGCGTTGCCGTTGGTGATTTTGGCCGCCACCGGCCTCGCCTCTTTGCCGCACTCCTCCCCGCACAGGTAACACGCCTCGGGCAGCTGCGGGATGCTCGTCCCGTCCTCCTTCATCCCTCGGCGGCCCTTGGCGGGCATGGCCCCGGCGCTGAGGGGCACCACGTAGAGCCGCTGCAGCACGGGCACGTTGGCCAGCTCGAAGCTTTGCCACTGCTGCATGAGGGAGGCGAAGCAGCAGGGACACACCAGGGTGCTGCCGGTGGGGGACAGCGGCTGGGCGCCCGGCGGGGGGCTGTGCAGCCACAGGAACGGGAAGAAAGGTCCCGGCGAGCTCTTCTCCTGCTTCTGCACGTGGACGCGGTGCTGGGCGCCCGGTGCCAAGGGGCTGCCGCAGATGTAGCAGGCGGTGCCCGGTGCCCAAGCGGGCCGCTCGCTGCCTTCCTCCTCCTCCTCCTCCTCCTCGCTGGTGATGTTGATCTCGCTGTCCGACGAGCAGCAGGGGGGCCCCCGCTCGCTCCCCGCCGCCGGGGGGGCCCGAGCAGCGCCGCCCGCCCCCTCGGGCTCCGAGAGGGGCTCGGCGTCGGAGAGCTCGGAGAGCTCGGAGCCGGCTGCCGGCCCTTCCTCCTCCTCCTCTTCCTCCTCCTCCTCCTCCTCCTCCGGGTGGCCGGCGGCGCGGCGCGGCGGCG
>VWYN01024637.1:0-24905 GCA_013400075.1 Hippolais icterina | reverse complement strand
GAGGGGCTCGGTGAGCGGCCCCACGCGGGGATCCCCGCGCTGTCCCCTCCGCCCCCGTCACCCCCTAACCGCGCCCAGGCGCTTTGTGTGCCTCCCACTCCCCACTGGAGCACACCGACAGCACCGGCCCTTTCCTCCCTGCCCTTTCCAGCCATTAACTCGGTGTCCCGACCACCCCCGGTAATTTATTTCCCATTTTAAAACTACTGCCGCTGTTCCAGTTCAATACCAGATTCTATTTCCCGCTCGGTCCTAAAATGCTGCATCGCTTTGCCACTCACTGGTAAATAGCTGATGTGTTCCCAGCCGGGGCTGGCGGCGTTTCAGCGGCGCATGCAATAATCCCGGTCTATCCTTACCTGCCTCGCAGCCCGCGATAAGATTTAATGCTTGGGAAGCACTTTGCTGTCCTTGGACAATAGAGGCACCGCGGAAGCGCAAGCTGTACCCAGGGCCAGCCTCAATTAAACCTGACTGATTAACCACCCAAGCGGCTCGTTCAGCGCGCCCACCGGCTCGGCACGGCTCTCCCGGTTAAATAAATATATTAGGAGCTGGAAGGGGGATTTTTATTTTTATTTTTTTTTTTTTTGAAGGAAGCCCGCTCCCGGCAGTGCGGTGGAGTTTGAGTTCATGGCAAGTCACTGCAACGTCCCAGGTGCTGTCCTTGCAGATCTCCCTGAGCATGGAGGGTGCAGGATGAAACCCAAAGAGGCGAGGTCAGCGCTTGGATAGGACACGGGGACAGAGAGGGACAGCGGGACCAACGCCTGAGCCACGTGCCAGCGCACCCAGGCGATGCACAGGAGCCACATTGTCCCCTGCTCCTCATCGCTCCTCGGGCCACCCCGTCCGGGTCCCCCTTGGGCTGAGCAACCCTCGGTGTCACCTCCCACCCGGACTGCGGGTGACAGCGTCCGGTGCTCCCCAGCAACTGGCCCTGAGATCAAAGGGATTGTGTGACATCAGCTGGAGCGCGGGCAGGGGCAGGAGGGCTCTTGAGGGACCCGGATCCAGTTTCCACGCAGATGGCTCCGGTAGTAAAGAGGCAGGGGGTGGGAGGCAGCACACAAAGCGGGAATACGATACCTTGGGAGAACTGGCTCCACGGGGCTTTTTCAGGGGGTTCCAGAAGGCAGCAGGGCCTCGTTAGATTTTATTTATTTATAGGGCTGATGTGGTGGCTGCTCTATGCACCGAGGGCAGCGGGAACGCCGCGCTCAGGGGTGGACATGACTCAGATGCTCTTTTAAGCCCCCACACGGCCTCACGGTGTCACCCCTATTCCCGGATGGAAAGGGGCCGGATGGGATCCCTGACCCCGGATCTGGGAATGCCTCAGTTCCCAGCTGGAGCTCCCCCGGGAGCTGCGGCCACCAGCTCGGCCCACCCTTGGAGCACAGCCGACAGATGCTCTCCCGCCTGCTCCGCAGATGGGCGAGAAAACAACGCGCTGTATTCAAAGCCCAGCAGCTCAGCGGGGCCGAACCCCCTTCCCCACCCTGCCCTGACACACCGACCCTCCGCGCCCCTCTCCGGAGGCACCACGAGCTGCCCCGTTCCCCCCGCACCCCACCGGGACGCGGCCTCGGAGCAGCTCCCCGGGCCTTGGCTGCGCCTGGACAGAGCAGCTCATTTATCATCCTGTGCCGCCCCGGCCCTGCGGTCGCTGTTTGCAACAGAGAAGCTTGGGAGGGAAAGAAAATTTCTCAAGTCGGCCTCGGTAAGAACTGAAAACACATGCCCTGGCGGCAAACGCGTCCCCCGGGGCGCGCGGGGATCAAGGCGAGCCTAGCGCAGGATTTTCCACCGCGGCTCCCGCCGGCGCGCAGCCCCGCTGCCAGAGCCGGAGTTCCACAGCCACCCCAGCGCCGGGGGTGCTGACAGCCGGGTCTGCTCCTCCCAGCCCGGCGCAGGGGAGCATGGACAGTGTCCCGCTGTGCCTGGCTGGCTGCGGTGCAGAGATGTCCCCTTGCCCAAAGACAAGCCCTGGGGACAGATGGCCCTTGCTGGGACAGGCCCTGTGTGGCAGCAGGGCTCGGCACCAGTTGTGCAAGGTGCTGTACGAGCAGCTGTGACCGGCCTCGTGGGGCAGGGATTCAGCATGGGTGCATGAGCGGCCATGCTGGGTCCATCCCTATGCCCATCCTTGTCCCCATTCCTGTCCCCATCCTCATCCCTGCATCAATTCTTCCATCCATCCCCACTGCCAACCCCAAATTTCTCTTTATTCTCATCGCCATCCCCGTTCCTGTTTCCATTTCCATTCCATCCCCATTCCCGTTACCATTCCTGTGCCTGTCCCTATTATTGCCATCCTTAACCTTATACCCCTTTCTTTATCCACTTCTGTCCCATCTAATCCTCATCCTCCCCTTCATTCCCATGCTCATCTTCATCCTCATCCCTGTTTCTATTTCTGTCTCACTCCCCATCCTCATCCTTATCCTCGTCCTATCCTTTTCCCCCTTCCCATCCCTATCCCCATCCCTGTCCCTATCCCTATCTCTTTCCCCACCCCTATCCCAATTCCTATCCCAGTTCCTATCCCTTTCCCTTTCCCTATCCCTATCCCAATTCCTATCCCAATTCCCATCCCAGTTCCTATCCCTTTCCCTATCCCAGTTCCTATCCCTATCCCTACCCCTATCCCTGTCCCTGTTCTTATCCCAGTTCCTATCCCGGTCCTGTTTGCCCTTGGGGCCCAGCAGGATGGGCCCCAGCAGCACCCATCCCTGGCACCCCGAGGAGCCGACACGCCGCAGCAGCACCCATCCCCGGCACCCCGAGGAGCCGACACGCCGCAGCAGCACCCATCCCCGGCACCCCGAGGAGCCGACACGCCGCAGCAGCACCCATCCCCGGCACCCCGAGGAGCCGACACGCCGCAGCAGCACCCATCCCCGGCACCCCGAGGAGCCGACACGCCGCAGCAGCACCCATCCCCGGCACCCCGAGGAGCCGACACGCCGCAGCAGCACCCATCCCCGGCACCCCGAGGAGCCGACACGCCGCAGCAGCACCCATCCCCGGCACCCCGAGGAGCCGACACGCCGCAGCAGCACCCATCCCCGGCACCCCGAGGAGCCGACACGCCGCAGCAGCACCCATCCCCGGCACCCCGAGGAGCCGACACGCCGCAGCAGCACCCATCCCCGGCACCCCGAGGAGCCGACACGCCGCAGCAGCACCCATCCCCGGCACCCCGAGGAGCCGACACGCCGCAGCAGCACCCATCCCCGGCACCCCGAGGAGCCGACACGCCGCAGCAGCACCCATCCCCGGCACCCCGAGGAGCCGACACGCCGCAGCAGCACCCATCCCCGGCACCCCGAGGAGCCGACACGCCGCAGCAGCACCCATCCCCGGCACCCCGAGGAGCCGACACGCCGCAGCAGCACCCATCCCCGGCACCCCGAGGAGCCGACACGCCGCAGCAGCACCCATCCCCGGCACCCCGAGGAGCCGACACGCCGCAGCAGCACCCATCCCTGGCACCCCGAGGACCCGGCACGCGCTGCAGATCCCACATCCCTGGGAGCGGGAGGTTAATATGGAAATCACCGAGCGCTTATTCCTTCCAGCTGTTGCTGTGAGTCATCAGGAGCCTCCAAGAGCATTTCAAACAACACAGTGCCTTCGAGACAGCGCGGCTGCTGCCCCAGCCACCCCCTCTGGATTATCCTCGGCAGGCTCTGCTGTTTGAAAAGGGAATATTTCTCCAAGGAGGCAATTCCCAATTCTGCCAGGGAGGCAGAGCAGCCGCTGCCTGCACGGCGCCTGTCCAGGCTCCCACCTCGGCATGGAGAGCACAGCCAGGCAGGGAAAGGCTCTGGGAAGGGCAGCCCAGCCTTGCCATCATCCCTGCTCAAAATCCAGCAGGAATATCTAAATGCCACCACGTGCCAGCACGGGTGACAATCCCCTTGCTGTGCCACCTGGGGAAACTGAGGCACGGGGCAGCCAGTCTGAGCTCCACAGTGTCACCTGCCCGGGGTGAAGGTGGCAGCCACGGGACACTGGGACGTTGGCCTGGGGTTCAGCGACCTTGAACTCTGCGCTCAACAGCTGTGTTTGTCTCGGTAAGCTTTTATTTCCTTTTTTTTTTTAAAGGCTGATCTCTGCACTCAGTTGGTGCTGATTTTTCAGATGGGAGAGATAGGGCTGGTTCATGGAAATGGTGGGGATATATCCCTTATCTGCTGCTTCAACATTTCTCTGAACTTCTGGACTGACTTCATCGATTATTTTTCACCATTCCCCTCGCTGGAAAAGCCCAGATTTTCCTCCTGCTTGCAAACTGTTTTCCCCCAGTTCTTTTGCCTGGCTGTGCAGGTGAGTCAGGGATGCTCCCGGCCAAGATCCCAGCTGGTGAGAGCAGGAACATCTGCCTGTGCACGGCGAGGAGCCTGGAATCAAAAAATAATGACCCAAGGAAAGCTGTGCACAGGTGACAGGGAGCTGTGACACAAGTGGAGGGGAAGGGGACACTGCCACCCCGTGCTGCAGTCACAGCTGAGGAGAGGCAAAGATGCTGCTGGGATGGTCCCCACCGAGCAGGAAGGAGGGAGGTGACTCTGGGTCACCACTGAGTGCCACCACAGCCCTGTGGGGACACTCTGAGCCGCTCTGCTCCACCGGGAACTTCCGGACAGGCTACGGCAAGGAAACTGCAGCTCCTGCCACAGCCGGGGGACACACACCTGGGGGGACACATTCGGACACATTCGGTGCCTGGCACGGTGGTGACAGTGGCTGAGCCCAACCAGGATCCCCAGGAGCACCGTGTGAGTCCATAAATATAAGGGGACAATCCAGCACCCTCAATCCATGCCCCAAATCCCACCCAGTGTTGACTTCATGCTGCTCCTCCTGCTCAGCCCCACTGGGACCAGGCCCCGATTCCCCCCATGTCCTGTGAGGCAGGAGGGAGCCACGTCCCCTGCAAGGAACAAGGGCCCAGTTGCTGGTTGTGTGGGGATTTTTTTTTTTAATAAGGTTTTATTATTTTGTTTTAAGAGGTTTAATTTTTTTTTTCTTTTCCTTTCCAGGGCGAGCAGCTCCGCAAATGCCAAGTGCTGATGCCAAAGGGCCGTGTCAACAAAGAAGAATGAGTGTGGCTGTTAGAGGCTGCTATTAAAAAAGGGTGGAGAGGACAGGGAGAGGGAGAGAGGGGGGTGAAAAAGAGAAGAAAAGGTTTGTCACTGCAAATAATAACAGTTTGCAGAGCCACAAAAACCCGGGAGCAGCAGCCGGACCCCTGCAGCGCCCTTGGGTGCTGGCATCAAGCAAGGCCTCGGCACCCTGCGCCTTTGCAGAGCACAAACCCTTCCCGGCAACTTGGCATCCCCTGCGGGCAGCACAAAGTGTTTTTTCAAGCTCCAAGGGTTTTCCAAGCTCGCTGTGTTCCTGCTTGGCCTCCAGGCTCTGCTGCAGGGAGCGCCGCGCATGGCATCGCCTCCCCGGGACGGGGCGGGGTGGAGGTCCTGCCCCGGGAGCGCCAGGAGCTATTTCGAGGCAAGCCCTGGCTGCTGCCGAGTGGGATGGGAGGGAAGGAACCTCTCACATGACTCCGAAGATGCAACGGGAAGACGCGGGCTCCGGTTTCAGCTTTCTATTCCCAGCCCGTTATTCAGCAGTCAAAAGATGGATGTGCCCCGCAGGGAGCTGGGGCTGGAGTCGAGCACCCTCATCGTCCTGCGAGGCAGGTGGAGCTCACAGCTCCTGCCCAGCTGAAAATCCCCCTTGGCATTGCCTCTCCCTCCTGCCGGGATGTCAAACCCAAGTGGGCGTCGGGGATGCTCAAGTGACACCACGTGGGAAAAGACAAAGCAAGCAGAGGAAGAGACGGGCAAAGCCCAAATCTGACTCGGAACTCCAGAGTGAAAGTATTTTTGGGGGATAATCCACCAGTTCACTTCGTTTTGACTTTTTCAAAAATATTCTTGCTTGCTATTTTTGAAGGGCGCCGTGGTCTGTCCTTATTTTATTCTGTTTTTATTCCCACATCACCTTTCATTCCCACCTTTCCCCTGCCACAGCCACCCTCTGTGCTCGTCTCAAAAGCAACGGCAGGAGGGAAACCTCTGGAAAAGCCTGGTTTTCAAGTGTCCTCCCCACCCCCCCCAAAAAAGAAGAGAAAACTTTGGTCAAAATTGAGATGTTCCCACAGAAATTGGTATTTCCCGATGGAAAAACATTCCATCAGCAAAACGCTGACCTGCTCCGGTTACAGCCTGGTCATGGCGATGAGGCAAAGCAGCTGGGAAAGGAATTAGGAGGGAGCTGGGGAGCTGCAAGGCTTCACCTCACCCTCGGATCCCGCTCCTCCCCGCCGCTTCCCGCTGCGCCAGGAGGAGCCAGCACAGCGCCCCGAGATCCCAGGGACGGTTGTCACCAACCCTGTGGCACCCCGGGGTGGCCCAGCAGGGTGTGACCACCCACGGTCGCTGCTCCCCTCAAAGCAAACTGGAGCTGGGACGAGCCAACGGTCCCAGATGTTCCCAAGGATGGAGCTCTGCAAACAACCCCAGCCCGCTCTGTGCTCCTCACCGGGAATATCCTGCTGGATTCAGCGAGCTGGGGGATGAGATCAGAGGAAAAAGGGCTGGGGGCTCAGCAGGTTCACCCCCAGAGCTGGAGATCAAGGGCTGCCTCCAGCGTCTTCCCCCTAAGGATTGATAGGAGAGCTGGTTTGGGAAGTTCTCCTGAGCCTTGGGGTGGCCAAGCAATGGATGGGGTTTGGTTTTGTCCTTTTGTGAAGGCAGGCTGGTGCAGGCAGGTTGGAACGGATCAGGAATCAGTGGATCAGATCAGGAATCAGTGGAATAAATCAGGAATCAATGAATCAGATCAGGAATCAGTGGAATGANAACAGATCAGGAATCAATGGATCAGATCGGGAATCAGTGGAATAAATCAGGAATCAATGAAACAGATCAGGAATCAATGGATCAGATAAGGAATCAATGGATCAGATCAGGAATCAATGGAATAAATCAGGAATCAATGGAACAAATCAGGAATCAATAGAACAGATAAGGAATCAATGGATCAGATTTGGAATCAATGGAACAGATAAGGAATCAATGGAACAGATCAGGAATCAATGGAACAGATAAGGAATCAATGGAACAGATCAGGAATCAACAGATCAGATCAGGAATCAACAGATCAGATCAGGAATCAGTGGAACAGATCAGAAACCAATGGATGAGATCAGGAATCAATGGATCAGGTCAGGAATCAATGGATCAGATCAGGAATCAGTGTCCCCTTGTGTAGCCAAAGGGTGAGAAGAGAAACTCCTGTGCTGGAATGATTTTTGCTGGCAATAAGGGAACAGAAATCCGTGGTCCTGCAGCAGCCAGAGCAGCCCATGGAGGGTCCAGCCCCACCACGGCAAGCAGGGATGTCTGGTAAAGGTGCCACCACCCAGGTGAAACTGGCACTCACCTCTGTCCCCCTCCCCACGTGGCACTGGAACCCACCAGCCATGATGGACACAGACTGCAGCTGTCACACCTGGGGAAACTGAGGCAAGGAGCCTGCAGGGACGTGAGCCCAGACCTTCCAAATTCCCATAACCACCGGCTCACGGCCTCCCTGTTCCAAGCTCTGCCCCCCGAGGCACCACCAACCCCCAGAGCCCTCCTCATCCTCATCCCAGAGACTCCATGTGGGCCAAGCATCCCCTCCCTTGCCAGCTCCTGTCCAGCTGAGGTCCATCCCTGTGTCCTGCTAATCACTTTCCTGATCAAACCTGGGTTTCCAGCAGGGATTTTCCCCTTCCAGACTCTCTCAGTGCCCCCCACACCTCCCACACTGCGGGACACAGGAGCACTGGTCATGCTGGGGACGCTGGACCTCTTGACCCTTGCCCAGGTTGTCTCCCGGGCAAACAACATCCCCTTCCTGGGAGGAATTGTGCCTGAGTCTCTCTCTGACCTCTG
This sequence comes from Hippolais icterina, assembly GCA_013400075.1. Lineage (NCBI taxonomy): Eukaryota > Metazoa > Chordata > Aves > Passeriformes > Sylviidae > Hippolais > Hippolais icterina. The sequence continues at coordinate 16,953 of VWYN01024637.1, read as the reverse complement.
CTAAACACATCCATCCCAGGGGATGCGCTGGCCTCGCTGGAGGCAGCAGAGATGAAGCCTGACCCCACCAGGAAAATAAATCCCTTCATCCAAGGGATTCCATGCAACCCCAGCCTCACATCAGGGTGCACCCCATTCCTCCCCATTCCTGCTGCTGCCCTAAATCAACACCAGCAGCACGACCCAAAAGCAAATTTATCTTAAAGACTTTTAAAAACGCATATAAAAAATTACAGCTTCATCGGAAAGGCTTTTTTTTTTTTTTTCTTCCTTTCTTTTCCTTTTTTTCTTTTTTTTTTTTGAGGTGGGGGGAAAGGTTTATGCCTCCTTGGAGACCTCTTCAATAAAACGCATTCTGGCTCTCCGAGCGTCTGACTGCAAATCAGGTTCCAGCCGTTCCCTTCCTGTGCCGACCTGCTGGAGTCGGCTGTTATTCTTGGCAGGGTGCCCCGAAGGAAGAAAAAAAATTCCCCCCCCCCAGGCTCCCAGCGGCTGGGAAATGCTGATGACATGACACCTTCCAGCATTCTTCAAGGTCAAGAGGGGAGGGAGGGAAATGAAAGGGGAGAGGGGGTTTTTTTTGTATTTTTTTTTTCCTGTTGTTAGCATGGGTTATTGCTGCGCTCAGGCATTTCCCTTTGATGCTCGCTCCTTGTTACACAAGATGTTGCAGGCTCCCCTTGCCCTGGGTACGAGCTCAGCCCCGTCCCTGCTTCCCAACAGCATTCCCGAGGGCATTTTGGGACCAGAACTACATGGGCTCAGTTTAAACCCGAGCTGGTTTTAACCTCAAGGATTATCACGTTTGCTCCACCCCGTGCTGCCCCACAGAGATCCATCCTCCAGGATACCCCAAGACCCTGTGGTTATTCCAACCCAAAATCCATCATCTCCCTGGCATCTCCCCCCAGTGCTGCCCTATGGGGTTCTGAAATGTTCTCCCTCTAGGCAGCCCCCAGGCTCCAGCTGGCTCAGTTCCTCAGGGGTTTTAGGGAGAAATATTTTATAGAGACAGAATAAAGATCTCAAAAGGGTGACTCTCACCCCTCAGCTTCAGTCCCAGCTTTATTTCTCATGTGGTGTTCCAAGGGAGCGAGGAGAGAACAGGAAGGGACAGGGATTTATCCAGTTTAGGGCCAAGGAAAGATGTTGGCCCTGAGCCAATAGGGTCAGGAGTGGGTAAGATAGGGAGGAAGGGTCCAACTGCATGGCACAGGCTTCAGGGGGGCTCTGAGGGGGAAAATCACCCCTCAGAGGAATCCAACAGGGTTCCCCACACAGCCCCGACCCCCCTCGGGCAGCCCTGGGTGCTGCATCCAGCTGAGAGGGACACGCAGCGTGCTCGGGGCTGCCCTGCCTGCAGGAGTGCTGCTCTGACAAATAAAACTTGGCACCTCTCTCCTGGAGATCCAACAAATCTCTGCTAATCCCCCCCTGCTCCCGGCTGCCAAATCCTCCTCCTCCTCCTCCCTGCAGCCAAGGTGCAGAGAGCTCTTGGAGGGGAGCTGCAGGCAACCATCAAACCTTGCAGCAGGGAATGGCCACCACCACCTCACAGAGGGTGAGTGGCAGCGCTGCTGTCCCTCGTGGCGGTGTCAGCGAGGCTGCTGCACTCCTTGAGAGGTGTTGGTTGATGCCCCAATGTGCTGCTGGAGCACACAGCAGCTGCTCTGTGCCTGTGGATGGATCCTTTGCTCTCCTGTTTTCCCAGGCCACATTGGAAGGAAGATCCAGAATGATCCATGTGACAAAGGGGAGATGCCAGCAGGGGACAAGAGGACAGGGCAGGGACAGTCTCGTTGTGTGTGTGCAGGCAGTTTGGGCTGGGGTGACATCCCTGGAGCCCCGGGAGCACAGGGACATTGCTGACACCCTTACAAGCTGCACCACCACACCTGCAGTTCAGGATCTCCCCCAGGGCACTGCGCTCCTCCTGCCCTGTGCTCACTGAGCTCCCACTGCCACATCACTGCCAAGGATCATCTCTGAGCTAACCCACCTGCACTGCGATCCCACTGCTCTCTTCACACGCTTTTTTTGGGTGGTGAACGGGCCTGTTGGGTGAGCTGGATCACTCCAGGGCTAACGGGGCTGTCACGTTTTTTTGGGTTCTCAGCCTTCCCCCGAGCCATTATCCAACCCTGGGATTTCCAGGACCACACCACCTGGGCTGGGGAAGGAGCTGTGGAGAGTCTCCAGGACACCCCAGCATCCCCGCAGGTTCCCCTGGAAGCTGGTGCACGGCCTCATCCTGCCCCAAGGGCTGCTGCAGGAAATCCTGGAAGGCCATCTTACAATGCAGCCCTTCCTGTCCCCGAAGGACCGCCGAGCACGGAAAAGGCACCGCGGGCTCAGGCACCGGCCAGCCCCCGGAGGGGGGACACGGACCTGCCCCCCGGCACCTTGTCCAGCCCACCTGGGGTCACTTCCCGCCGGGCTCCCGGCCAGCACGGCCGCTTTGTCTTCCAAATGCAGAAACACAATGGGAGAGCAGCGGGGGCATCGCCCAGGACCCCGCTGGGGCAGAGCCGCGGGCACAGCGCACACAAGGCGAGGAGATGTCACCGGAGATGCTCCTCCGCACATCCCACCCTCCCGATGCTGGTGCCACCTGCACTGCAAAGAAAAAATGTCTCAGGAACGTCCCCAAGCCGCCCTCCTGCTCCTGCCAGCCCCAGGGTCCCTCAGCCCCGTGTCGGGGCCAGGCAGGCCGGGTGGCAGCGGGTCACGTCCCCGCTCCGCGGTGACAGGGCTCGGCGCGGGGCTCCCGTGTTATTGTTCCCGGTTGTTTTCCAGCGGGGAGGCCGCGGGGCCAGCTGGCTGCCGCCAGCCTGGAACAGCGTGGCCTATTTTAAACCGCTTGCACAAGGAGTCAGCAGCTCCAGCTCGGATTTTTTCCGAACTTTATTTGTCCAAACGCTCCGCAGGGAGGGAGGGAGGGAGAGCGGGAGGTTGGGGCAGCAGCTCCCGGCTTGTTCCGCCGCCAGCAGCTCACCTGCACCGCGGTGGTCTGCGGGGGGATGGCACGGCCAGGATGCTGCGGGCAACACCCCGGCGTGGAGCCGCCCCAAATCCCCCGGGATCAGCGGGAAAGGTGGAGGTGATGGGGGCAGAGCATCAAAGGCAGGATCCTGCCTGTGAAGGGCAGCAGATCCCTGTGCACAGGCCAAGCCGTGGCTCTCGGGAGCATTCCCAGGACAGGCAGCTGAGCCAGAAGCTCCTGCCAAGCAGCCACCCATATGGAAAGATCCACTGGGAGCCGGGATAAAATCCCAGCTGAGAGCCACCTGAGAAGGGACTGGAGAATTCTGCCGCTCTCAGGATGGTCCCACAGCCCCACCACGTCCCCCGTGACCCTGCCAAGGATGCTGCTGATGAAACACTGACTGTGCAGTGATTAATTATTGACAGCTTTAAATTAAAATCCCTTGTTTGTACTTTTCCACATCTGACCACATCCACTCTAAACTTTTTTTGGGAGGCCAACCCTTCCCTGAAGGTCCCAAAGGGCCCAGAGACACAGAGGAGTGTTGCTCACAGGGGATATTTTCCCTCACAGAAGACTGGATATTCCACAACCAGAGTATCCATCACTCAGGAATTTTTTTTTTTCCATGCTGTTTTCTTTAGATCAAACTGCTGACTACACCTCTTTATGAAACAACTCCTTCTGCCTGAGGTGAGCTCAGAAGATCCCTTGCAGCTCCTCTCCAAAATCCAGCAGCTCTCACAAGGGTCAGCAGCCAAAATGATGTAAAACATGATTTCCTAACCCTGCCGGTGGGAAATCACTGCAGAACAGAGGGGATGACTAGGGTTTAAAAAATTTAATTGTGCTCAAAGGTTTCTTGGTTGGTTTTTATTTTTTTTAACTGCTTCCCCAAAGAAGTGGGAGTTGCTGTGGCCAGTAGAAATAAATTTCCTTTTCCAGAGTCACCAGAGCCTTTGCACACAGGGGAGGGACTGAGCTGCTGCTTGGGGGGGACCTGGCCGGTGCTGGGGGTCCCGGAGCACGTGCTCTGTAACTGCTAAACCACCCAGCTCACAAAACCTTCTTCTGGGGCTTTAAACTCTTGGCTGGAGGCCCTCCCGAGCTTTTTTGAGTTTGAAGAGCAGCCCAACTCTTGGAAGAAAAGGCAAAAGGGGGGGAAAAGTTATCAGCTGTTGAGTGCTAGCTGGATGGGATAGAGCCGCCGAGCCGCGCGCCGGGCCGGGGGGACGGCCGGGGAGCTCCGGGGATGTCACGTTGGCCCGAGGCAAGATGTTTATGGCCCTGGCTGGAAGCCCTTCTGAGGAACCCATCGCAGTGATTTACAGCGCTTCCGATGGACACGGAGCCGCTCCTCCGGCGCTGACCGGGCTGCAAAGAAAACATCTGCAATCCGTCAAAGTCGGCCAGGGGGCTGAGGGAGAAATGAGCGTGTGTGTGTGCCCGAGGGCAGGGTGACACCGGGGCCAGCACGTCCCTGTGCTCGGCACCGGGGCACAACAGCAGCCGGTCCCACTGGGCACACCCGGATCCTGCCCGGGCACACCCGGATCCTGCCCGGGCACACCTGGATCCTGCCCGGGCACACCCGGACCCTGCCCGGGCACACCCAGACCCTGCCCGGGCACACCCGGACCCTGCCCGGGCACACCCAGATCCTGCCCGGGCACACGCGGATCCTGCCCGGGCACACTCGGATCCTCCCCGGGCACACTCGGATCCGGCTCGGGCACACCCAGACCCTGCCCGGGCACACTTGGATCCTGCTCGGGCACACCCACACCCTGCCCGGGCACACCCGGATCCTGCCCGGGCACTCCCGGATCCTGCCTGGGCACACCCGGACCCTGCCCGGGCACACCCACACCCTGCCCGGGCACACTCGGATCCTCCCCGGGCACACTCGGATCCGGCTCGGGCACACCCAGACCCTGCCCGGGCACACTTGGATCCTGCTCGGGCACACCCACACCCTGCCCGGGCACACCCGGATCCTGCCCGGGCACTCCCGGATCCTGCCTGGGCACACCCGGACCCTGCCCGGGCACACCCACACCCTGCCCGGGCACACTCGGATCCTGGCTGGGCACACCCGGATCCTGCCCGGGCACACCCACACCCTGCCCGGGCACACCCACACCCTGCCCGGGCACACCCACACCCTGCCCGGGCACACTCGGATCCTGCCCGGGCACTCCCGGACCCTGCCCGGGCACACCCGGACTCTGCCTGCTGCCCTTCCCGGGCTTCTCCCTTCAGCACCCAGAGGTGCTAAAACACAGATTAAATCAACCAGGCTTGCCTTTCACAGCCGAGCTGCTCGGGGAGGATGGAGCTGAGCTCTGTGTGATTCTGGATTTACCCTGACAAGCCCAGAGCGCTGTGGGAGCGTCACCAGCAGGGCCTGGCTCCAGCAAGGCACATCCAGCACTCACAGCAGCCTCTCAGGTGTTGGGGGCACCTCCTGGTGCTGTCCCCTGGCAGGTGCTGCCAGCAGAGGGGTCTGACCCACAGACTGAAGTGTGGGAAACAAACGTAGCCACCATGGCTGATTTCCCCTGGATGCGGGGGAGAGCGCGTGGGAAGGATTAAAGTCTGGACACCAGAAGTCGTTTCCCTTTTCCCAGCCTAGAAAAGGGACCACAATCCTCCCCCACAGCGTGCTGCACCCACTGAGTCACTGAAAGGAGGAGAAGGGGTGACGCTGCCCTTCCTGGGACCCCAAATCCCCAAATCCACACCCACACTGAGCAGGGCAGCCAGAAAAGCCACATCCCACGGCTGCCAACCCAGCTGTGGGTCAGGGATGATTGTAGCCCCAGGGGCTACAAAGGTGGTGTTTTTTTTCTGTTAGGAGCCAAATTTCATAGGAAGAAAAGCTGTAGCACAAGTGAGTGATTGGCAGCTGCCCCCTGGGGATGTTGGGCTGGGGGCTGCACAGTTTGGAGGGTTCTGTGCCTCCCTGCTGGACACCCTCACCCACCTCCCTCCCTTCCCAGCTGCCTGCCAGCACAAGGACAGATTTTTAAACACCAACAGCCTCCGGGTGCTGGAGGCCAGCGAGAAAACAGCGATCGCTGCCCTCTCCAAGGAACCAACCTGCACAACCCCCATCCCACAGCCCCCGGGAGGTGTCCCAGCCCCGAAACCCCCAGGTGGGGTGCGGGCAGGTGGCTTTGCCCCTCCTAACAAAGCCCACGTGGTTCCAGTCACACAGAGGCCATCAAGCGAGCGGCAGTGAGAGGGATGAAGGCTCCCCGAGGCCCTCAGCAGCCTCCAGCAGCAGTAAATGGCTTTATTCTCTTCCCAGCACTGCCCCCATTAAACACTCCGTGCTCCTGCCGCTGCTTGAAGCCAGCGATAAGTCAGATGGAGGAGGGTGAAGAGGGGGAGGTAAAAAAAAAAGCACCCCCAGGCATGAAATGCCAGCGAGCCCCCCGCTCCCCCCTGCCAGGATTTATGAATGAAAACACGTTTCGCCTTGGCACCGCGAGTTTCCTCGATGCACGCGGGCGAGGAGGGGGGGAAATCCTGGAATTATGAGGCTCCAGCACCAATTAGGGCTGTTTACATTGACGTAAAGTCTGGGTGAAGTCCCCACCCCTGCTCCCAGCATATTTATGAAATTACTGCTGCTGACACTGACAAACGCGGGAGGGAAAGTCCCGGAGAACGCGGATCCAGCCCGGCACTCCGTGGGGTTTTTTTTAAACCAGCACTGAGATAATTCCTATAAATATCACCCCAGGCCTCCTGACCCCAACCAGGACAAAGGGGTTCAGCTTGAGGAACCCCCAGAACTCCCCCAGGGCCAGGATTTCCAGAGAGGGAGGGAAAAGCAGCAACACAATGGAGAGAGGCTGGGATGCCTAGGAAAACTGTCCACTTTTTAGAATTTCCTGGATAAATGTGACCCAAGATCCCCCTCCCCAATCCAATCAGGCCGCTGTCACCAGCTGGGATCTGGCAAAAAGGGAATTCTCTACCCCAATCTCGCAGAGCAGGACGTCCCAAGCTCCATCCATGGAAAAGAAATAGCAGCTCTATGGCTGAAAAATCCCCAGGAAAACCTTTCCCCCCCCAAAAAAATAAAATCCATGAAGGGAAACCTGCTCCTCACCACCCACGCGGCAGCGCAGACGCAGCACTGGGCGCCAGCACGGCCGTGCTGGAGGCAAAACTTCGGATCAGGGAGCCTGGCCAAGCCAAGACATTCCCACTAACGGCTCCTGGCACGGGGATTTGCCAAGGGCTGAGCAGGAGCCGTGCTCAGGGGGAGATGCCACGGCTGGTGCGTGGCAGAGGGCACGGGCTGGGAGGTGGAGGGTGCAGAGCACTGCCAGAGGCTGCCGCAGCTTCTGCAGAGGTCAGCGAGGTTGGGAAGGCTGGAAACGGCTCCAGAGGGAAGGAATAAAGGCTTGATCCAGCTGGAGAATACCAGAGGGGGTTGTGGGGCCGGTGCTGAACACGTTCAGGAGTTTTTGGGAAGGGCTTGGGGTGAGCCAGCAGGAGCTGAGCTTCGGCAGCATGAGAGATTGTGCTGGTTTGAAAGCAAAACCAGTGAGAGACTCTGAGTCAGAAACACAATTTAATAAGAGGAAAAGAAATAAAGTGAAATAAAAGAAAGTAAAATAAAATAAAAGTAATAGTACAAAAAAACACCACTGACAGAGTCAGAACACAACTGACACCCTGTTAGGGTGGTAGTGGCAGTTCAGATGAAATGGTCTTGTCAAAGCAGTGATCCTGTAGAAAGCTCTGGCAGCTCTTGTCCTCTGGGAGTCCAGTGGGTGAGGGCTCCCTGTGCTGTCCCAAATCCCGGATTCTATCCAGGTGGGAATGCTTGGCTCCTCCCCCTGGGCGGAGCATCTCCCCATGGGCTGATCTCATTCTCTGAGCCCTGCAGTGGCTCCTTGCTGGCCCATGAACCAGAGATGGCTCCCGCAGGGAGTTCCCCATGAGCCATGGGCACGGCATTGCTGGGCCATGGACAGGAGAGAAGGGAAACACTGCCCCAGCTGGTTCCAGCAGCTCCTGGGGATGGGGATGGAATGCAGACTGTGGGCACAGCTGACAGGGTAACCCAGGACAGAGATGGAGAGAGCGATTCCTGAACGCTGCCAGGCCCAAATCCCTCAGGAAGGAGATCCAAGCACACGGATCAATGCAAACCTTGCTGCACCCCAGCCTGGGGAGGCACCACCAGAGAGGAAGCGAAGGTGATGAGGAGGAAGAGGAAGAGGAGGGGCTGGAGCAGCCCTGCTGCCCAATGCTGCCCCCCTGCAGGGAAGCCGAGTGCAGAAATGCAGGAGCAGAAGGATAAAGCCTTGGGCAGTGGGATGGAGAGGGGCCGGGAGAGCTGCAGAGGAAGCGTTAAGCAGCGAGAACCAGCCCATGGAAAGAAAATTACTTCCCTTTTTCCCCCCAGATCAGAGCTCAGTGCTAACCTGAGGAACTCCTCACGGCTCCACAGCAGCAGAGCTCGAAGCTCAGCAGGATTAAAGCCGTGGATTAATTCCTCTCCCAGCAAATAAATATCTCCCAGGCCGTTATATGGACAGCGAGACCATCTGTGGGGACATGGATGGTGATAAAAACCACGGGCACGAGAGGAAATCTCAGGCTGTGGAGTCCTAATCCAGTCGGAGCTGAAGGCAGATTTTCCCTGCTGTTATCCTGGCTCCCAGGCACTGGAAAACCAGAGGTTTTGCTCAATTTGATAAGCAGAGAGGAGCCTCCGAGCTGGTTTTTGCAGCCCTTGGGCACACTGTGATGGAAAAGCAGCGCGAGGAGCATCGCCTCACTCCGTACCGCAGAGTTTTTATTTGTTAATGGCTTCTAGGTTAAAAATTATTTAACACAGGCTGCAAAACAACACATTTCCCATCTGGCAAAGCCTCCCTCTTCAGCTAAAGCAGCTCCACGCTCGTGAGGTCTCCATCACACCGAAGCCAAGAGCCCACACGGGGCGGGAAGCACAGCAGCCCCCCTCTCCTTGCGGTGCCCTGATGACTTGCCAAAAAAGCAGAACTTCCAGCAGTTCAACTAAAAATGGCAAATCCTCTTTCATCCCCCCGGCGTTATTTTTACCCGGTGTCCCAGCGCGGGGACGGCGCTGCCATTTCAAAGCTCAGGCTGGAGCTGAACAAGCTGGGGAAAGCTCGGCGGTGTCTGCTGAGTCTCAAGGTGGAAGCGGAGCGGGGAGAGAGGAGCTGCTTTAATTTTATGATGAAATAACTCCCCGTGCTGGGCCACGGGCACCCTCCTGGGCGGACCTGCTGCGTTTGGAGCAGCTGGAGCTTTTGCTGCGGGGAAGCTCTGGGGTGGGGACTTACCTCGGGTAAAATAAAGCAGCTTTTTCAAGCAGCCAAGCAGCTTCTAGCAGGGAAAAGAAACCTCTCCCCACCACCACTTCCCTGGTTTATCCACGGAGATTCCCTCGGTGGTGGCTGCTCCGACTCAGGATGATCCTCATCCCCCTCGCCAGGGCTAACCCTCCACGGTGGGGAGAGGAAGGAGCACTAGGGAAGAGGAATGGGATTTTAGGAGGTGGGATTTTCAGGCTGACAACATCTGCCCGACATGGCTTTGGGCATTCCCATAACAATAAAGGCACGGGGAGAAAAAAAAATAAAAAATAAAAAATCCCTTTTGTTTCCCAGGCCAGCGGCTGGAGCAGTTCCTGTTCCAGGGGTGGCATTGAGGAGTTTGCTGTAGCACTAATTATGCAGCAGTGGGGGCAGGGGAGGGCTCAGCCCTGGTTTTACTTCTTTTTCCCTCTAAATAAATAAGGAAGGTGCAGCAAGGAGCGGGGAAGTTGGGGCACTCCTGCTCCATTAGCTGCTGGTAATGATATTATTTGTATTAAAGCCTGGGATAAAAGCAGCCAGGCCGCCCTCAGCTGGGATCTGGATGGGATCAGCTGGGATGGGGCTCCTCTCTGGCCACAGGGATGCTGGAAGTCTGTGCAAGTGTGGAGGAGAAGGAGGAGAAACGCACCCCCGCCTCCTCAGATTTCCCAGCAGACACTGGAAAATGGGATTTTTTCACCCTGGAGGGGAAGCACCCCAGGCTTTTCCATCCCCACAGCAGGCTGAGCTGCCGGCCCTTGCCACACAAACAAAACACGGATAATTTGGCTGCCTGCCCCGGATTTTGCTTCCAATCCCATTGGGAAGGGATGCCTGGCAGCCCGGGGGTGCAGCAACAAATAAACTCCGCTGCTTTAACGCTGTTCCCATTAAGAGACCACAGGCACAAGATTTGCTGTTGCAAACACCACGGAACAAATCAAGGACGCCTCTTGTCCCATCTCCCAGATGAAGGGAAGGAAAATGAACCATGGAGAGGAGAAACCAGGGAGCTGAAATGAGTGTCAGCAGCTCAGCCTGGCTCTGCTGACAGCACCCAGCATGCCCAGGGTGGTTTTGTACTGTTTGGGAAAGAGCTGGGAAGGCTCAAACAAACCCCAAAAGTTCCCCCATCTCCATGCAGGCAGCCCCAGCCCTGCTTTTCATGCCTGGCTGGAGTTTGCAATAGCAAAGGGCCAATAACTGGGTCAGGGCATCCATCCGTGCAGGCAGAGCTGGCCAGGCCGGGGCAGGAAGCTCCAGACCTGCCCCAGCTCCAGCCCAGGGGCCTGGGTGGGGACATCCCCGGCGGCTGGAGCCGCTCACAGACACACACGAGCGGCGTCTGCGGCCGAGCCGCGCCCGGCGCGCTGCCAGAGCCACACAGGGACACCTTGTTCTGCCACGGGCTGCGAGGCCGAGCCACAGCCAGGCCCTTCTCCCCCTGAGCCACGGCTGGAGGTGCTGGAAGGTCCGGGGAGATGCGTGGGTTCTCCAGCAGGGAGCCAGGACACGCCGAGCATCCTCAGGGCAGCGCTGCTCTGGCACAGCGCTGTGCTGGGGGCGCCTCTCCTCTCCTGGGCACCAAAGCCGAAGCTCCAGCCGGCTTTTCTGGCATGGGGCAGATGGCACAGCACGGGAAGGTGGCACAGCCATCACCATCTCAAACCTCCCCGGCAGGGCCGTTTCATCCCTGGAGCTGCGATGAGTTTTGCCTCATCCCTGCGAGTGTGGCAGTGAGGGGATGGAGCACTCCCGTTCATTTTTGGGGGTGTTTCCCCATCCAGACAGGGTTTGATGGCTCTTTCCCTCCTCCTGCCCTCTCCCCAGAGCCGGGATGTGTTTGTGAATGGGCCATTGTGAGCGGATCCGGAGAGGGAAGGCAGCAGATGGGGAGCGGGCTGGTCCCCGTCACGGCCCGGTGGCCCGAGCCCTGAGCGATGCAGCCAGGTGCTAAAGGCCAGCCTTGCTTGAAGGTTACCCAGATCTGAGAAACCCGAGCCGCGAAAGACCTTCCGAAAGGGCAAACCCAGCCTTCTGGCCCGTCTGGACGAGCAGAGCTCTCCTCTGGCTTGCGCCCCTTCTTTGCCACCCACGCTGCCAGTGGGGGCGCACCCAGGGGTGCCGGCTGGGGGTGGGGGGGCAGCCCCTGCTCACTCTGCTTTCCAGGGCAGGAGCAGCCTCCTCCTCCTCCTCCTCCTCCTCCTGCTGCCCGGGCAGCCGTTCAATTTTAGCTGCGCTTCTCAGAAACCCCGAGCCAAGCCCTGAGCCCAAACACGGAGGCGCTTTGGCCCCCGGCCCTGCCCTGGGAGCACCTCCGAGGCTGCCCTCGCTCAGGCACGGTGGCTGCAGGTCCAATTCCTCTCCAAAAACAGCCGGGGGGAGGTTTGGAGCAGGGGCAGACTCGCACCCCAATCCTGACAGAGCTGCGTGGGTGCCAGGGCACCCTCGGGCATCACCACCCTGGTGCCTCTGCTGCTCCCCTGCCGTCACAGAGGGGACGTGGGGGACACCCCGAGGGGCACAGAGCAGAACCCCCACCCGTCACACACGCACATTCCAGTGGCTTTACCCTTCGGAGTCGCGGCGGCTGGAGAATTCCAGCTATTCCAGCATCTTTATCTTTTTTGGCTACCATTTCTCTCTCGGCCACGTTATAAATTAAAAGCTGCTTCGCTTTTAACCTCCTCCAAGCTGCACCTTTTAACCTCCCTCCCCCGGCTGCCGGCAGGGAGGGGGCTGCTCCTTGCCGGGGCCCGATGCTCTCGCCTTGGAGGTCTGCCGCAAGCCGGCGAGCCCGATTTCCTCCCCCCCCCCCTCGCTTGGCTCTCGGCACCGGGTGCCAACAAAGGCTCCTTGCAAAAAGGAGCTTGTCATCGCTGATGGATGACGTGGTTGTGCGGCGGCTGGAGCCAGCGAGCCGGGCTGTGTCTGCACGGGGGCTCAGCTCAGCCACCTGGATGGCACTGACGGGCTGGCCGCCAGCGGCGGGGGGCCGCGGNTGGGCTCCCCGGGCAGGGGGACAGCCCGGGGGGGTGGCACTGGGACAAGCAAGGCCACCCTCGCTCGGAGCAGAGAGCGCGGCCGCAACCCCACAGACACAGCACCTAGGATGGGGGTGGCTCGCAGCCATCCCAAAGCCACCCCAAAACCGTCCCAAAACTGTCTCAAAACCATCCCGGCTCTGCCGGTGTCCGGCGGGTCCGGAGGGGCCGGCCGGGAGCTGGGGGATGACAGACAGGCAGCGCTGAGAAATAATTCCCTCCATCCTATGTGGCTTCCTCCATAAGGTATCGGTGCTGCTCTTGATTAGAGAAAAGCTTCCCATATTACAGGCTTTTGGCTCCGGGGAGGAACGAGTTGGCCAATTGCAATTATTAAGACATTTAAAGTGCATTTAACCCAGGAGCCCTTATTTTCCCCTTTCAATGTAACCACTAATTCCTCCTAAATGGTCTGCTCCGCACTCCCAGGCAGACAAAGGCTTTAATGTTCGCCTGGAAAGGCTCATGGCACAGGCACCGGGCGGAGGGGAGAGGAATGAAAGGCTGGTGCAGCCTCCAAGGGGGAATCAAAGCCGGAGCCTGGAGCTGAGCACAGCTTGAAGCCCTGGGAGGGTGCAGGGTCCGGGATAAAGCTCAGCAGGGCAAGGAGAGGCGCAGGGAAAGGTTGGGATTGTGCGAAGCCTGGCCGCGGTTATCCCAGGGTCACCTCAGGGGAACAAAGCAGCCCGGGGTGACATAACTCACTGTCCCCAGCAGCTGGTGACCCCAGACAGCATGAGGACACTCACCCTCCCACCTTGCCCGCATCTTGTTTGCATGAACCACCGACTGCCGGAGCCGGGCGAGCTCATCCTGCTGCCCTGGTGGTCCTGGTCCGCAGCCAGCACCCCCCTGCGACCAGCCCCTGCCACCACCGCAGCTTGGGGACAGCCCCTGGCCACCCCTCAGGGCTCGCCTGCAGCTCCGCGCTTTAATCCAGGGCCAGGGGTGATTGGCCGTGTTGCTCGCTGCTGTTGGATCCCCCTCAGGCAGAGCCTGGAAGCGCTGGATTTGTACCAGGATGAAGCCGGGGCTGCAGCCTGCAGCAACATCTGTGTGTCCTCACCAGCCAAGCAGCCTGCTACCCTCACCATCCCCCCAAAAAACCCCAAAAAACAGGCTCCCCATCCCAAAAATGCCATGTGGAAGGAGGCAGTGCGATTGGCATCCCCAACTTGTTCTCAGGGTTGGATTTATCACCTCTGAAGGACTCCAAGCCCCACTGGAACACCCAACCACTCACATACCCCCCGATTTTCACACTCAATTCCTCCCGGAGCGAGGGACTCTTGGAGAAAAGGTTTTTTTATCCCCCCTGCCCAAGGCCTGGCTCAGCAGCGGGTTCCCATTCCCAGCTGAAGTTATCGGCACACTCGGACCTGATGGGGAAAACAGATGCGGCAGCAGATGCGAAAGTCATCGGCTCCTCCGGGGCGGGAGAGAGACAGGCCAAAAAAAGCAGAGCAGGATGGGCAAAGGGAAAACAGATTTTTTTTCTTGGCGCTGGGGTAACCAGGAGGCGGCACGGCCAGAGCCGGTGCGAGCCCGGCTGTGCCGGATCCAGACCTTTTCCCCTGGGGTTTATTTCCCAAACAACAACAACAAATTGGTTGCAGATTCCAAGGCGGGTGGGGAAATAAAAGGAAATCAAACCAAAATCCTTTGACTGCGGAGATTAAAGGGGATCAGAGGCCAAACACACAGTCAGCACCCAGCTCCTCCGCTCACATGATGGAGGCTGCTTTGCATGCGGGCTGTAATTAAACAGCTGTGTTTTCTTTAAAGTATGATTTCGAGTTTGTTCAAACACCATTTTCGCGGCGTACCAGGGGATTTGGAATGAATAGACTTTTAAAAACATATTTGGCGGGGTGGCCTTGGATTTTGGGGACCGGGGAAGGAGGCAGGAAAAAATCTGGAGGGTGGGTTGTGGGGGGGGGGAATGAAAATTNAAAATAAATGAAATTAAATGAAAATAAATAAATTAAAATAAATAAATGAAAATAAATGAAATTAAATTTAATAGCCTGCAGATCAAACACCTCGGCGGGGTGAACGTGCAAAGCAAGGCCGGGACTGCCATGCCTGGCAGAGGAGAGGCGGACACCCAGCAGCTGCCAGCAAACACAGGGTTAAGACTCCAACCAGCCCCTCTATTAAGAGCTGAGCACATTTAATGGTTTAATATTAACCCAAGCGTGACGGATTTCAGCCCTACTGTCTCGCCTCGGAGCTCAGCCCCACCGAAGGCTCCGGCTCTCCTGGCACTGGAAAAGCCGATCCCAAGGTGATCCCCGAGCCCTTTGGCACAGCCGGCAGGTCCGGCAGCTCCATCGGAGCGATGCGAGCCGGGCTCAGCTCGCGGCAGGCAGCGCTGCCCGCCTCGGCAGATTGTCAATAGCTCATTTGAGGTTTAGCCTTTCAAGCATTTCCCATTCATTTCAGCGAATGGATCGGCTCCCACGGCTGCGGGAAGATCGAAGGGCTCCCCCCACCCCTCCGGCTGGCCCGGCTGGCAGGGCCGAGGCTGCCCGGCCGCCCCTCCCGGCAGCTCGGGGCGTTAATGGGAGGTCGATGCGGCGCTAACGACCGCTCCGGGTGTGACCTTCGAGCAGGTCGGGGGAGCCGAGCTATTGCAGAGGGAAAATTGCGGCTTCAGGCCGCTGGCTGGTTCAGGAGGCTAATTGCGGAGGGGCTGGCCGCTGGGGGATTGCGGGTGATGGTTCACGTCTTGTCTGGGTTTCGGGTCCCTCGGCGCGCATCCTGATGCAGCTTCCAGGCTGCAGCTGAGCCGGCGCTGTGCCCTTCTCCCACATTCCTTCTCCAGCATCCAGGGCTCATCCTGCAGATCCACATCCCACGGGCCGTCCCAGCACATTTCCCAGGAGTTATTTGCTCTCAAAGCATCGGGGTTGCTGCTTGGGCTTCAAGGCAGCATCCGAGGACTTTTGGTCAGCGTTAGAGTGGTTATTATTCACAATCGTGTCCCCGGGGAGGATCCACAGGCCAGGGAACGAAGCAGCTCCATCACCCCTGGAGGCAGTGCCAGCCCTTGCTCAGGCACAAAATTTGGGTCCAGAGCAGCTCTCCCTGTGGGTTTACAGCCCATATTGGAGCTCATTCATGGGATGGCCATTCCCACCTTGAAGGGATGGGATGATGGGATGATGGGATTGATGGGATGATGGGATTGATGGGATGATGGGTCCTACCTCGGAGCCACCTCTGAGACCATCATTCCCACTTTGGAGTGATTATTCCTTCCCATGACGCAGTGACAGTTCCCATTGTCACCCCACCCATGGGGTCAGCACTTCGGTAACCTCATCAGCCCTGGAGGCAGTGCCAGGCCTTGCTCAGGCCCAAAATTTGGGTCCAGAGCAGCTCTCCCTGTGGGTTTACAGCCCATATTGGAGCTCATTCATGGGATGGCCATTCCCACCTTGAAGGGATGGGATGATGGGATGATGGGTCCTACCTCGGAGCCACCACTGAGACATTCCCAGTTTGGAGCGATTATTCCTTCCCATGACGCAGTGACAGTTCCCATTGTCACCCCACCCATGGGGTCAGCACTTCGGTAACCTCATCACACCCTGGAGGCAGTGCCAGGCCTTGCTCAGGCCCAAAATTTGGGCCCAGAGCAGCTCTCCCAGGTTCATAGCCCACACTGGAGCTCATTGATAGAGTGATGAATCCTACCTCGGAGCCACCACTGAGATCATTCCCACTTTNGTCACCCCACCCATGGGGTCACCACCGCAGGTGCCACCACTTCGGTAACCTCATCACACCCTGGAGGCAATTCCAGGCCTTGCTCAGGCCCAAAATTTGGGTCCAGAGCAGCTCTCCGTGGTTTATAGCCCACATTGGAGTTCATTCATGGGATGGCCTTGAAGCTCATTGATGGGGTGATGAATCCTACCTCGGAGCCACCACTGAGATCATTCCCACTTTGGAGCGATTATTCCTTCCCATGATGCAGTGACAGCTCCCATTGTCACCCCACCCATGGGGTCAGCACTTCGGTAACCTCATCACACCCTGGAGGCAGTGCCAGGCCTTGCTCAGGCCCAAAATTTGGGCCCAGAGCAGCTCTCCCAGGTTCATAGCCCACACTGGAGCTCATTGATAGAGTGATGAATCCTACCTCGGAGCCACCACTGAGATCATTCCCACTTTGGAGTGATTATTCCTTCCCATGGCGCAGTGACAATTCCCATTGTCACCCCACCCATGGGGTCACCACCGCAGGTGCCACCACTTTGCACAGCAGATGCCGAGAACAGGCCGTGTCCCCAGGAAAGGACCACGGGACCACCCCGTGTCCCCCGGGTGCAGCCGGGATGCTCCAGCCGAGCCTCCCCGGTGCAGGGAGGGTGATATTTTGGGGACAAGGCGGTTGCAAAGGTCACTGTTGCCCTCTGCTGGTCCAGGGACAGGGAGAGCGGGGACAGCCCGGCTCCCACCCCCGGGGGCTGCACCCGGGCTGGCCGGGACACGGCTGTCCCTTGGTGCCACACGTGTGCTGAGTGTGCCCGTGCTCAGCCCGGCTGTCACCGCCTCGGCA
>VWYN01024636.1:140605-150735 GCA_013400075.1 Hippolais icterina | reverse complement strand
CGCCCGCAGGCCGCGCTGGAGCAGCACCGCCATGGCCCGGAACAGGCCCGGGCACGGGCGGGGCCGGCGGGGGGAGCGGCCCCGGCGGGGACAGCGAGGTTCCGACGGGTCAGAGCGAGGTGGCCTCTGCAGGGCTCCACCGCAGGCGGTTGTGGGTCAGACACGAGTGCAGCGGGCAAGGCACGGACAGGGGCACAAGCACCAGTCTCCGGTCCTGGCAGAGGTGAAGCTAGCCAGGGCGGGTGGCCAGAGCCAAGCTGGTCCCAGGCTCTGGCCAAGGGCCTCAGCAGCCGCTCCCAGAGGTGATGGAGGTAGCCAGCCTATCCAGTAAGTCCTGGTTCTCATGCAGGCACACATGGGAGGAAGGCTGAGCCCTCGGCCATGTTACCTGAGCTTTTCGTGTGAATGTGTGAGGCACTGGCATGAGGCGAGATGCTGGCACCGTGTGACGTACTGGCATGGCAAGGCTCTGCCACGGTATGAGGCACGTGTGTGCTGCATGCGAACGGCACTGGCGATGGGGAGCTCCTGGACCACAGCACAGCTGAAGATGCCATCACCTGTGGCCTGCTCTGGGCTGGCTGGGGAAGCCGGGGGGCAGCTGCCTTCATGGGAGGATGACACACTACCAGCATCACCTGCAACAGCAAGATAGATGTGGGGCTGTACAGAGCAGCAGCTCTGCAGGTCAGCAGCCCCCACTGCCCTTCCCTGTGGGGCTTGGTCTTGGCAGCCCCTCCTCTGCCCCTGCTCCCCTGGTCCTAAGGCTGCAAAGTGGATGAAGCCAGTGCTGGGGAGCCAGGCAGGGCAGGGCGAGGATGGAGGTGAGAGCATGGGCAGGGAACAGTGTGGTGGGAGGGAGGCCTGGGAAGAGACTGGGGGCTCTGCTGTGCCACCATGTCCCCTCTGCCCCCCCAAAAGCTAATGCACCCCTTTGACTTTCCTGGCTTGTCATACTCCCCCAGGCCTGCACACCAACCCTTGATCCTGGGAAACTACCCATGGTTCTTCCCTGTCCTCGCAAATGGGATGCTCCAAGCCTTAGACAGAGACTTCCAGTGGTTACCAGTGCCCCAAGCAGAGCATGGTGACCCTTTTGCAGTGTCCCAGCATCCCTGAGAGCTCCATCGAGCCCACCCTGGCAAGGCCAGGAGCATCCACATGAAGGTGATGTGTACTTACAGCCTTCAGCCTGGGTTTTGGTGCCAGGGAGCTGCTGGTCTTTCTGCTGTGGCCCCTTCGTGTGGACGCAGGGCTGGGTGATGGCTGTCCCTGCTGCCTGGCCCTGCAGCCAGCCCCCGCCCAGCGCCCGGGGGCCCTCGTGCCGCATGTGGTACGGGACACTGCGGCCTTGAATGCACAGGGGCTGCATGTTTTTGCCATCTGGGCCTGGGATGTGCCGCAGCAGGGCCTGGGCGCTTTGGCTGTGCATGACACTGTGTCCCAAGGGCTCAGCTGGGACTCCCAGGAATGAGATAAGCATCATTAAATCACGGGCGTTGTGGTCCTGGATGACATCCCAGGGAAACTGCACCTGGAAGGAGGGAAGAGAAATGGCCATGGCTTACTTCTGTAGGCCTTGGCAGGAGATGGGAAGGAAAAGTCTTCTCTAGTCACGCTCAGGTGCTCACTAAAGCATCAGCCCACACTTTGCCCCCAGGTATGCACCCACCACCGTTCCAGACTCACATCATCCTGAAGCCACAGCAGCTGATCTGCCTGCAGCAGACCTCCATCCTGCCCCACCAGAGATGCTCAGTGCCCAATTCATTTCTGTGTGGGGTGGCTCTGGGCAATGCCATTACCTGGCTTGGGAGGGCACAGGATTCCTGAGTGTCAGCTGTGGAGAGCAGCCGGGAAAGCTGGTCGGTGATCCCCAGGTCTCGGATCAGCTTCTCACGCCGCAGCAGAGCATTCACCCTCCTCTTCTCTTCATGTTCCACGATCTCCTGGGGCTGCATGGAGTTGTATTGCATGCGCCGCACCTTGGCAGAGAAACACCTGAGCTATAGCAAAGCTGAAGCTGGGATAACACACAGGTGAGACAAAGCCATGAGCTGCTCCAACCCTCGGGACAGTTACAGTCTCAGGGTGGGACAGAGATCCCAGTGAGAGCCAAAGTGCAAAGGCACAGCCCTGGTGCTTGCAAATGCTGCCAACACAAGTTGTTGACTCTGAACTTCGTGCGGGGAGTCAAATCTGGAATTTCTGCTCCATGGGTGCACCAATGGCTTCCAGAGCCATGTCACTGACTTGGAGAGCCCACGGACAATGCTGACACTGAGGTACCTTTCTATCCCACGCCTTGGTGCTTTTGTGGGCGAGGTGGGTTGTGGGGCCTTTCTGGCTCCTCTCGGTTTTCTTCTTGGTGGCAGCTTCCATCTTTTCATTTCTCAGGCGCATTACCTCCAGCAATTGCCTGCCACAGAACAGCAGAATCATTCACTGGCTCATAGCCACAACAGCAAAAGGCTGTGGGACAGACTGCAACCTGAGGACATTTACTGCAGGCCAAAGTTCTCTACGAATAGCCCATAATAGAAGTGTGCCAAGAGATGGGAAGGGATGCTTGTAAAGAGACTTTTAAAAAGAGAAATGCCCTTGGATTAGGCTGTGCCTGCCAAAAGGGAGGGGAACATTTGGGAAATAGTGTCTCCAGGGTCCAGAAGTCAATGGAGTACTGCTGTTGCCTCTCTGGAATCCATCTGAAAGGAGCACCTTTGCTGTGGTGCCACAGCACGTGCAGGCTCCTTCCTTTCCCTTCCCACTCTCCCCACTTTCTTACACCTGCCAAGCAGCAGAGTTGCTCCCCAGGAGGGATCAGGAGCAAGTGGTCTCCATGCCATGTGTGAGAAGTGGGTTTCCACAGTGGGTTTTCACGTACCTGGCATGCTCTTCTCGTGCCTTGGATGCTGCTGTTTCCTGGAAGAGGGTCCTGCTCTGCTGGAAGAATGGCTCGTACTTCTCTGTCCCAGCTGCTGGGTAGATGCGTCGGAACCCCCCCAGGTGCTCGTTCTCGTAGGTTTCAGCCTGTGCCAGCCAGGCAGCCTGGCTGCTCTCCTGCTCCTTGCGCCTGCAGCAGGAGGGGGGACAGGGAACCGTGGAGAGAGGCTCTGGGACAGGCAGAGTGCAGGGCTGACATGCTCAGCATGTCCTATCCCAGGACTCCTGATGGAAACAGCAGCTGGGGAGAGAGCCATGCCCTGCCTGCAAGGCAGCAGGCTCACTGAACATGGCTTGTGAAAGGACATGCAGACAGAGGAAGGGGAAACTCTCAGCTCTGGAAAGGACCCCTGCCCTGGAGAAGGGCCCATGCCCAGGCTACCCCCAGGTCCTGAGGCAGGGCTGTGGTTCCTCATGCAAGCATCCCTGCCAGCCCAGGCTTGTCATGGCCTGTCTTTGCTCACTGGGGACCTGCAGTACAGTGGGGGAACAGCAATACCTGGACTCACGGGGAGTCTGGTTGGGCTGGAGGAGCCGTTCCTTTACCCGCCTCTTGTCTTCCTCCAGCACCTTCCTTCTGTCACAGGCGTGCACATTGATCAGGTTGAAGGTGTCACACAGAAGGGCATCCTTCACCTCACGGTCTAGCTGAGAATCCGTGTTGAAGCTGGGAGAGTGGTTCACCTGCCACGACAAGCAGGTGCACTAACCTGATACCCCAGCCCCAGCCACACCCCACACTGCCCATGGGTGCTCTTCGCTGTGTCAGAGACAGGAAGCCACACACAGCACTCTCTCCTGCAGTGTGTTGCCCACTTGTGCCACAGGTCACCTGGATCCCACCCTACAGGGTGCAGCTGTCACAAATTCAGGGTGCTCACAGGACAAGGGGTCTGAAGGCTTGGGAAACTCCCTGCTGTTAGATGGTGTGCAGGAAATGGGTTCTCTTGGATCCTGCTCACAGCAGGTTGTTTGGCTTCACAGCCTGGTTAATTCTGTGAGCAAGGTGGCCCTTTTGAATCAAACAAGCCCTGTTCATCCCAACCCCCCTGTCCTACTCCCCCAGCTCTGAGCTCTCCACTCCTTCCTCACCTCCAGCAGCCATGGCTTCAGCCTTCTATCCAGCAAAATGTCAAAGCCCAGGATTTCAAAGCAGGCACAGCCAGTAGTGCGGTTGGAGAAGCACGTCTGGTAATGGTGTTTCAGCACAGGGTGAGCTGAAATCAGTGTCTTTATAACAATGTCATCAATATCTGCCCAAAGCTTTGATGTATCATAGCTGTGCTCTTCCATCCACGCATTCAGGGTGGACAGCTTCCTGTGTGGGGAACAGGAGGTGGTAAGGGCTCAGCTGTGTCACCTCAGGAAAGCTGAGTGTCCCCAGGCAGTGTCCTTGCAGTGCTCGGACATGCCAGTACCTCTTGCTGCCCACTGTGTCGTCCGTGACAAAGTTCTCATTGTGTTTGTTGATTGCATAATTGGTCAGGTGCATGCAGATGTCACCCTGGCAAGGAACCACAAGAGACGTTTGTTCACTCTGAACCACTGAGCAAGAACAGGAACAGCCCCACCAGAGACTCCCATATTCTCTTCTGCCTGAAGCATGGGCAGAGTAGGAATGGTGTGGAATTGAGCACGCTTATCGGGGCCAGAAGCAGAATATGCTGCCCAGAGACACCAGGAGGGCTTCATTCTGCAGGTTTTCAAAACCTGATAGGGTGAGACCCCAAGAAATCAGATACAAATTTATTGTTGACAAAGTTTTGAGCATGAGGTTGGAGACCTTCCAAGGTTCCATCCAAGCAAACAACACTATGATTCTGTGGTAATGCCAGTAAAGAGCCCAATTGTGGGGCCTTGGGGTAGATGTACTATCCTCCTGGAATACCTCCTGTGAGGAGGAGGAAGGGGTATTGAGGAAGAACAGGAAAGCATCAAGCTGGGACTCCTGCAACCCCCAATACCTGCCTTTTCAAGGCCTAGAACGCCCCCAGGACAAGTTAAGGACTGACACCTAAAGATAGTATATGAAGTTTTTTTGAAACTTCCTTTTTACCAGGTTTCTCGTGCTGTGATCGATGTACCTCATGGTGGCAAACCGGGCCAGGCCCTCCTTGTAGAGAAAAATCCTCAGTGGGTCACAGGACGTGACCAGCACGTAGATGCGCATGTCAAACTTGAAGCCGTCGATGAGGAAGGGCTGTGAGGAAAGAGGCAGGAGCAAGGGTGAGGTGAAGAACTGCTCCGTCTGCCTGGGCTGCTCAGCAGAGGGGCAAGCTTTGTCTGTGTCCCCGATGTGCTGCAGCCCCACCAACACCTCCAGCAGACCTGAGGAGACCCGGGGAGCATGGGGCATGCTGGCAGAGTGAGGAGGCTGGGATGCTGTCCCAGTACCTCAGAGATGTACTGCTGGCAGATCATGCGTTCCCCGTGCTTGATCTCATCTGGGTGGTGGGTTATGAAGATCCCTCTTCCCTGGCAGCTGTTGTCGGGCTTGCAGATGAATGTTCTTGCTTTCCTCGTGGAACTGAAGGCATGGAAATCTCCATAGCTGTGCAAGGAAGGGGGGACTATCACCAGCTGCAAAAAACACCCCTCTGAACTCTCTCCTAATAGCTGGGTACTGAAACCACGGTGCTGCAGGCCAGCACACACTGAACTTCTGCAGGGGATGAATCGAACCCAAATTCCTAATCTGTAGGAGTCACAGATTGGTCCCTGTGTGACCTGACCCAGCTCTCCACATCTCACCTTTTCCTGGCACACATCTCCATCTATACTGGGAGGTCTGTGGAACAGGTCACCACGGTGTGTGCCAAAGCAGGTTACGGTTTGGGCTCTGGTGCCCAGAAAGAGCAGGCGAGCAGCCTCCCCCTCCCCGTGTCACCCTCCCCGTGTCACCCTGTCCCCGCGGCGCTGTCCGCGCCACTCACTCGGCTGGCAGGCACCACGTGCGGGGGAAGATGTTGTACTCCTTGGGGAAGAGGCGGAGCATGCGGTTCAGGTTGCGAGCCAGCAGGTCCTTGCGGCACAGCTCGATCATGCCTGGGAAGTGGTTGATTTTCTGAAAGTGGGGCAGAAAAACCCAGATGAGCGCAGGCCCCGCGGGGATGGATTCTCCCGGCCCCGAGGAGAGCCCGTGCATGGAGAACCAGCAGCGAGAGTGAAGCCAGGCCTGTGGCTGCCTTGAACTCCTGCTGGGGGGTGAGAATTGCTACAGCTGCTTTATCTGAGCTTCACTAGTGATTTATCTGCCTATTCCATCTTAGCCCTGGAGCAGCATAAGAGCCGTTTATCATCAACAACTGTTTATTTCACAGCACATCACAGGGCTGGAACGCTCCTGTTCCCACCAGAGCTGCTGAATGCTGCTGGTGACACCAACCAGGGACGTGGCACAAGCAGAGGCATCTGACCCTGTGCCCTGGAGCCGAGACACAGACGGTGCATGGAACTGCATTGGGTGCTTCTGTTTCACTCTGCCACGTGCTGTTCCACAGACAGCCTTGTGCCACCCTCTTTCCTGGGCAGTTCCTGCTGTTTTGTTTACCTGGAAGCGTTTCATTTCCATGAGGCGGTCCAAAGTGACCGTGCTGTCTGTCCAGTACACCGTCCACTCCTCGTTTTCTCCCGCTTCCTTCAGCCCGCACTGCTGTGCCGCCCGCCGCACTGTGCCAAGGCAAGCAGTGACAGGGGAGCCATGTACAGGGACTGACAAACCCCCAAAATAACCAGGGAAGGAATGGGAAACAAATCTCTGGCTGAGGAGCCACATACAGGGGTTGACACCCCCCCAAAATAACAAGGGATGGAGGATGCAGCTCTCCGGGCTGCAGTTCCCCTCTCAGAGCTATAAGGCATTGGCATCACCCCTTGGAAGGTGTCAGGAACACCAGTTTTAGCTGGCCAACCCCCCAAGCCTCTGGCTGCAAGTGTTCTGGGAGCTCTTAACCCTCTAATTGCACCTGTCTTGAGGTGCCAAGGCCCTCAACAGCAGGGTTGAACTTCCCAGGGATCTTACACCTCACAGGCAGATACAAGTCTTGCAAAAGTATGAATTTAATCTCCCAAATCAAAGGTCTTTCAGCAGCAGAACACAGCTCAGCAGGAAAAAGTCTCTGCTGGGATGGTTCTTCTACTGCCTAGTATGAATTTGGCAGGGCTGGGGAAGTGATGGGGATCCACGCACACCAAGATCCCTTTGCAAAGTAGATTAATAAACCCTCTCATGGGCCAGGAGTTTGTTCTTTCAAGATATAGCTTGTGGAAGGAAAGAGGAGTGGGAGGGGAGAGTGGACCAGCTCCCTGGAGTCAGCAGGGATGGACAGCACAGGGAGAGGTTCCAGGTACAGATCCTGCCTGCTCACTACCAACTGACAACCCTCAGGTTCTGTGTCCAAGCCCAGGTACTCCCTTGCACTGCACCTGATGGAGCCCTACTTGCCCATTTTAGCAGACAGCTGGCAAACACAAGTGTGGGGGATGTTGAGGGCTTGTGCTGCTGTTGCACATTTTAAATCGGGACAGATCTCAATCCAGAGTGTGACAAACTCCCCACTAACACAGGGGCCCTGCGCCAGTCACTGGCAGCAGTAAATAAACCAGTGGGAACTGGTGCCAGCCCTGCTCCTGGCTGGGCTTGCGGGTGTGGGCTGGCAGCCCGCAGGGAGCCCCTGCCCCTCTGACTTACCACTCTCGTACTTGCAGCCGCTCAGGTTGATGGAGGGCACACTGCAATAGAGAGATGACAGCAGCTCAGCGAGGCACCGGGCAGAGGACAGGGTGGGGACACAGCCCCGGTGCCCCATTCACACACAGCACACCGGGCAGTCTGACCGAGCCAGCCCCGGGTCGGTACAGCCCGAAGGAGACGGGCAGGCTGGTCCTGGGCTGTGTCACACAGGGGATCGGTGGGGCAGTTCCAGGGGAACACTATTTATTTGGGGTCAGTGGGACCCCGGACCGGCTCCCGGGGCTGGGGAGCAGCGGGGCCGGGGTACGGCTGGGCCGGGACCGAGCGCGAGTGAGTGGCTGGATGGGCTCCAGCCGGACAGTGCCGGGGGGCTGTGGCCCCGCACTCGCCTGCGCTTTCTCCGCGGCTCGGGTCCGGCGGGGGCAGGGGGACGGTCCGGGGAAGCCGCGGCGACGGCCGCCTTCTCGCCCGGAGGGGTTCCCGGGGATGGGCCCGGGCCCACGTTCCCCTCGCCGCCGCCGCCCGCCGCCGCCATCGCACAGCGCCTGGGTCCGCCGCGTTCCCATGGCGACCGCACCATAGAGACGCGGGCACGGCGGGCAGGGCGGGCCCACCCGGGCNGTGCTGCCCTCCTTCCTGGGCAGTTCCTGCTGTTTTGTTTACCTGGAAGCGTTTCATTTCCATGAGGCGGTCCAAAGTGACCGTGCTGTCTGTCCAGTACACCGTCCACTCCTCGTTTTCTCCCGCTTCCTTCAGCCCGCACTGCTGTGCCGCCCGCCGCACTGTGCCAAGGCAAGCAGTGACAGGGGAGCCATGTACAGGGACTGACAAACCCCCAAAATAACCAGGGAAGGAATGGGAAACAAATCTCTGGCTGAGGAGCCACATACAGGGGTTGACACCCCCCCAAAATAACAAGGGATGGAGGATGCAGCTCTCCGGGCTGCAGTTCCCCTCTCAGAGCTATAAGGCATTGGCATCACCCCTTGGAAGGTGTCAGGAACACCAGTTTTAGCTGGCCAACCCCCCAAGCCTCTGGCTGCAAGTGTTCTGGGAGCTCTTAACCCTCTAATTGCACCTGTCTTGAGGTGCCAAGGCCCTCAACAGCAGGGTTGAACTTCCCAGGGATCTTACACCTCACAGGCAGATACAAGTCTTGCAAAAGTATGAATTTAATCTCCCAAATCAAAGGTCTTTCAGCAGCAGAACACAGCTCAGCAGGAAAAAGTCTCTGCTGGGATGGTTCTTCTACTGCCTAGTATGAATTTGGCAGGGCTGGGGAAGTGATGGGGATCCACGCACACCAAGATCCCTTTGCAAAGTAGATTAATAAACCCTCTCATGGGCCAGGAGTTTGTTCTTTCAAGATATAGCTTGTGGAAGGAAAGAGGAGTGGGAGGGGAGAGTGGACCAGCTCCCTGGAGTCAGCAGGGATGGACAGCACAGGGAGAGGTTCCAGGTACAGATCCTGCCTGCTCACTACCAACTGACAACCCTCAGGTTCTGTGTCCAAGCCCAGGTACTCCCTTGCACTGCACCTGATGGAGCCCTACTTGCCCATTTTAGCAGACAGCTGGCAAACACAAGTGTGGGGGATGTTGAGGGCTTGTGCTGCTGTTGCACATTTTAAATCGGGACAGATCTCAATCCAGAGTGTGACAAACTCCCCACTAACACAGGGGCCCTGCGCCAGTCACTGGCAGCAGTAAATAAACCAGTGGGAACTGGTGCCAGCCCTGCTCCTGGCTGGGCTTGCGGGTGTGGGCTGGCAGCCCGCAGGGAGCCCCTGCCCCTCTGACTTACCACTCTCGTACTTGCAGCCGCTCAGGTTGATGGAGGGCACACTGCAATAGAGAGATGACAGCAGCTCAGCGAGGCACCGGGCAGAGGACAGGGTGGGGACACAGCCCCGGTGCCCCATTCACACACAGCACACCGGGCAGTCTGACCGAGCCAGCCCCGGGTCGGTACAGCCCGAAGGAGACGGGCAGGCTGGTCCTGGGCTGTGTCACACAGGGGATCGGTGGGGCAGTTCCAGGGGAACACTATTTATTTGGGGTCAGTGGGACCCCGGACCGGCTCCCGGGGCTGGGGAGCAGCGGGGCCGGGGTACGGCTGGGCCGGGACCGAGCGCGAGTGAGTGGCTGGATGGGCTCCAGCCGGACAGTGCCGGGGGGCTGTGGCCCCGCACTCGCCTGCGCTTTCTCCGCGGCTCGGGTCCGGCNTCGGTTCAGCTCTCCAGCCGCTGCCCGTGCCATCGGTTCAGTTCTCCAGCAGCCGCGCCAGCTCCCCGCCCAGGTGCAGCAGTTCGGGCTCGGGCAGCAGGTGCTGGCGGATGGCGCTCAGGGCCTGCACCTCGGTGATGTCCCGGTAGAGCGGCTCGGCGGGCAGCGGCAGCAGCCCTGCCAGCTCGCACAGCGCCACGGCGAAAGGCTCGCCCGCCTTGGGGCCGAAGACGGGCCGGCGCGCCCACAGCAGCACCCGCAGCCCGCGG
>VWYN01024636.1:127941-139845 GCA_013400075.1 Hippolais icterina | reverse complement strand
GTGTGGCCGGGCGGGCGGGGCCGGGCGGACGTGGGGGTGTGCTGGCCCCGCCCGGGGCGGGCAGTTGCCGCGGCAGCGGGCGAGTGACGTGCGGAGGGAAGCGGCGCCATGGGCGGCTCGGCCAGTCTGATCCCGCGGGACTTGCTGGGCGAGTACCAGGTACGGACACCGGCACCGGGTCGGCTGCACCGGGGGGCGGCGCGGTCCCGGAGGGTGCCCAGAGGCCGAGGAACCCTGGCTGGGGTGCCCTGGGTCCGGCCTTGGCTGACCCGTGCTGTCCCCGCAGGAGCTGACGTTCCTGAGCAAGCAGGAGATCTTGCTGTAAGTACCGCCGGCCGGAATACCCTAAGTGGGGCGGGATGGAGGCGCGAACCCTGGCCCCCCGTGCCCCCCGTGCCAGCCCGGTCCCGCGGGGCTCAGCCTCTGCCGCGGGGCACGGAGAGCTCCGGCCCTGCCCCGGGGCTCCCGTTCCGCCGAGACGCCCAGCTGAGCCGGGAGGTGCCGGTGGCACTCCCTGAGAGCCGGCTGTGATGGGGCGAAGGTCCACGGGTGCTGCCGGGCCGGTGACGCCCTGACCTGCGGGGCAGGGGCTGGGGCCAGCCCGAGCCCGCGGTGACCCTTCTGAAGCCCCGGACCCCGGGGTGGGCAGCAGACAGACCAGCTCCTCTCCCTGGCCCCGGGAGCAGCTGTGGGACCCCCGGCTGCCCTGCTCCCGGCCCGGCAGAGTTGGCAGGAGCTGTGGGAACGGGCCGCCCCGCCCTGGGAAGCGCTGCCGGTGCCCAGACGGGCTGCTGCCACCGCGCTCGCACCACAGAGCCGCTCTTTTTCTTGCCTCTTAAAGTGCCTACAAGAGGTTCAGTGAACTGCTGCCAAAGGAGGAGAGGGAGAACGCCTGCTCCGCGCGGGTTCCCAAGAGCCAGATCCTGACGCTGCCTGAGCTGCGGGTATGGTGCCTGGCAGACACGGGACACTGCTGCTCCCGGGTTAGGGCCCCATGCAGCCACCACGGCCTCGCTGTGCCAAAAAAGTCCTTCCTTGTCCCCACCGAGCAACTGAGGATCCCAGGGATACCTGCTGTGCCATGGAGCATCCCGAGGTTCCCTGCTGTGCAGGATCCTGGGGGTTCCTGCTGTGCCACGAGGGATCCTGCCTGTCCCTGCTGCAGGGCTGCATCCCAGGAGGTGCACAGGACAGGTCTGACTGTGCCATGGGTGATGAAGCAGAGCACCTGCTCACCTGCTGGAGCAGCAGCCACAGCCAATGTGTGCCTGATGGAGCCGGCACAGCCCAGCCCTGCCTGAGCCATTCCCATGTCTGCAGGCAAACCCCTTCCAGCACCGGATCTGCCATGTGTTCTCAACCTCGGAGACCAAGGATGACAGCATGTCGTTTGAAGACTTCCTTGATATGCTGAGTGTCTTCAGCGATTCTGCCACCTCCGACATCAAATCCCACTATGCCTTCCGCATCTTTGGTAAGGCTGGGGACAGGTGCAGTGTTCTGGGATCTCTGCACCTTGAGGAGGCGGGAGCAGGGTGATAAATCCATGCCCAGGAGGGCTGGCTGTGCCCTTGGAGCACCCACGGGGATGGTGGCTTTAGGAGCTCCCTGTGGGAACAGCTGGTTTGGCATGGTGAGGTGCATGGAGTGGTGCAGTGCCGGTGCCTGTGACTCTCTGGGGTCACTGCAGCCCTGCCAAAACCTTCCTTGTCTCTCCCCACAGACTTTGATGACGATGGGACTCTGGACAGGAAGGACCTGGAGCAACTGGTGAACTGCCTGACGGGGCAAGGCGAGGAGTCCCGGCTGAGCAGCGCAGAGATGGAGCAGCTCATCCAAAATGTGAGGCCCCTTGTCCAGGGCACGGGCCCTGCAGAGCCCCAGGCACAGAGCTCAGCGCTCACCTTCCCCCACAGATCCTGGAGGAGTCCGACATCGACAAGGACGGCACCATCAACCTCTCCGAGTTCCAGCATGTTGTCTCCCGCTCCCCAGACTTTGCCAGGTGCGGTGGTCTCCAGAGGCTGCTTGGGGATGCATCACCCTGATTGCTCAGCTGGCACCGGGGCAGAGCTGCCCTGTGCCAAGTCTGCCATAATGGCAGAGGGAACTGCATCCCAGGCTGGCTCTGCATCCCAGGCTGGCTCTGCATCCCAGGCTGGCTCTACAGAGCCTCTCCCACATGGGGATTTTGGTCCCTGCAGCGCTGGGTGCTTGTAAACCCTTTGTGTGACCTAGCAAGCAGGTGCAGATGCTGTCGTATCTCTTGCAGCTCCTTCAAGATTGTCCTGTGAGCTCTGTGGCTGTCCAGCAGCACTCCTCCAGCACTCCTCCAGTTCGTGCAGCTCTTTGTGGGCTCAGCCATTTCCTCTTTCAGGGAGCACAGGCCCGGCCCCTCAAGGCCTGGCTGTGCTGCAGTGCCTTGGGCAGGAACTCTCCTGCTCCTCTCGCGGGTGCCTGCTAGGCAGCAGGAGGTTGCAGGAATCTGCCTCTCCTGCAGCCCCTCTGCTGTCCTAGCTCTGGAATTTGAATCCTTATGCATTCCAAGGGCAGCTCTGCAGGAGAGGGAGGAAGAGCTGCTCCTGCCTGGGGCTACTCTGCAGCAGCACAGCCCCTCTCTGCCCTCAGGACCAATTCCTCTGTTGTGCCTTCCAGCAGCAGGCAGGGAGCTGCCTCCCCTGCCAGCCTCTTCCTGCCTCTCCTGTATTTCTGGGAGCCTCCCTGCTGCCACATGGATCCATTTCTCTGAGCAATAACCCAAACGTGGATCCCCTGAGCAATAACCCAAATATGAATAATTTTTTGTGAGCAATAACCCAAATGGGGGTGCTTTCTCTGAGCAGTCACCCAAGTGTCACCGTACAGGTGCCACCCCACAGCAGAGGTGTCCCCCCGGGCTGTGCTCAGAGCCTGCATTCCTCCTCCTCCCCTTCTCTCTTTGCCCTCTTCTGGCTCCAGCACAGCAGCTGCTCTGCCGCCCTGGCCTCTTCCTCCCCCAGTCCCTGTGAGGACACAATTAAAGGGCTCCGGTTTCACCCTTGCTCTTTGCTGCCTTTGTCCGGCTGTGGGACGGGTGCCACGAGGGTGTTGGGGACATGGGCTCCTGCCAGGCCTCTCTGCTGGCGTGCCAGCCGCCGCTCCAGGGGAGAGGTTCCATGTCCTGCTCCACGACAGCCCTTTCCGTGGGCCACCTCCTTCCCTCCCTCCCTCCTCCACACTGGGATCCTTCTGGGCAGCACAAAGAGCTCAAGGCTCAGGCCAGAGGCGCTGAGGGGAATCCTGGGCAGGCGAGTGGTGCCATGGCTGCGGGCAGGGATCACCAGGGCCCTTTGTCCTTGTCCAGGCTGCATCTCTGCCCTGGCCTGCAGCCAGCAGCCCTGCCACCTCTGGGGTGGGGCCTGGGGTCCGGCGGGCCCCCCAGAGCCCCCATGCTGGGGCAAAGCAGCTGACGGCTCTCAGGGCTCTGGCGTGGCTGTTTGTCACACCGTGGCTCCTGCTCCTGGTGCTGCCAGCCCGCTGCCCCACGGTGCTGACAGTATCTGCCCACCGAGGCCCGTGCCCCTACAGCCCCAGGGCTGTGTCTGCTGGCAGCTCACCAGCCAACGCCTCCAGTGGCTTTTTTGATGTCCCAGAACAGGCTGTGCAGGAAGTTCAGTGCACGGGTCCAGCTGGGAGCAAGGCAGGGCTGGTCCCTCAGGGGAATCCTGCCTGGACACGCCAGCTCTGTGCGGAGCTCACCACTTCCCGCAGCCCTGTCCTGGCACTGCCAGTGCTCCCCAGTTGTGTGAGGGCTCAAAAGCAGCACTGCGTGTGCCAGGCCTTGCCCTCAGCCACCACGGAGTCAGGTCCTGCTGGAAAAGTGTCCAGGGTCTGCCCACAGCCAGGTGGGATGGGGACAAGGACCTGATGCTCCCTGAGCAGGCAGTGGGTCCCACAGGCAGCACAACACCGTGGTCCTGGGAAGGGGGCTGTCACAGCCTCTCTCCTGCTGGGGGCTGCCCTCCCAGCCCCAGGCACCAAAATTCCTGGTCACCTCTGCCTTTTCCTGTTTCTCATGGTGCCAGGATGGCATCACCCCATTGCTCTGCACTCCCCCCTAGCACAGGGACTCCCTGCTCTGCCTGCAGCACACTGCCACAGCACGAGCCTCCAGGACAGCCCAGGGCTGCCCAAGTGACAGCCTGCCAGTGGGTCACAGGGACTGCTGGCACAGCCCTGGTCAGTGTCCCTCCACAGGCACACGGCCACTGTCCCTGCAGGGCCCCGCCTGCCCTGGCCCAATGCTCAGCCAGGCACATGAGGAGGGGACTCCACAGATCGGATGGCCAGCACTGTCCTCTGGCCCCCTCTGAAGCCATGGGCAGCTTTTCCTCTGACTGCAGCGAGAGCTAGACAGGGCTCCTCTCCATGGGGCCAACCGGGATGGCTCTGGCCTGGGAAGGCACTCAGCCCTGCCGCACACACACGTGTCTGAAGGATTTTATATAAAAACAACAGACATCTCTGCACACGCACATGGGGCCGCGGGGGTGCCCCTGCCCACCCAGCGCAGGGGCAGCTGTCTCCAGCTCCCCTTCCCCGGACACAATTCACATTTTCCACATATTAAAAACGAACCAAGCACAGACACACAGCACATGCCACAGGGCTGGCACTGCCCAGCCACACGTGTGGCCCTGGGTCCCACAGCCCTGGGACGTCACAGTGAGTTGGGGCACGAGGGGTCTGCGGCCGCCCCCTCCTGCCCTCTGCATAGAGGGGGTCAGGGCCTGGCAGAGCGGGGGCCGCACCAGCAGCCTGAGCTGGGAACCGTGTCTATCCCTGCAGCAGGGACGCTGGGCTGGAACCGTCCTGCAGGTCCCTGGGAGGCATGTGGCACCCCTCACACCCACGAGTACCGAGGTGATGCCCAGGGAGCCCGCGAGGGTCTAGGCCCCCTTGGCTGGTGGGTGCTGCCGCAGAGTGTGGGTGCCAGGCTCTGGGCATGCACACACAGACAACACGGACCTGGGAGCGCTGCACGGTCCGGCGAGGCTCAGCAGAGCAGAGGCAGTCGTGGGTGGGGGCTCGGCTCTCACCCCCGTCACACCACCGAGTCCTGGATCTCGGAGCCCAGGCGCACCCGGGGTCTTTGGCAGGCGGGAGACACCTCCACGAAGCTGTCACGGACGTGGAGAGGCCTCTTCTCTGACTCGGAGAAGGCGCGTGGGGGTCCTGGGGGCTCATGCACGGGGGTACTGACGATGTAATTGTCCTGCAGGGCCTGGTAGCCCTTGTGCTCAGGAGCCGTGCTGGGCAGGTTGCTGCCGTTCAGGGGCAGGCTCTCCACCGGCTTGCGGGGTGGCTTCTGGTGCCTGCTAGGGTCAGCGGGCTCCAGCAAGGCCTTCATGCCGTCACGGTGCCGGTGCAGGACAAAGAAGGCCAGCACGATGACAGCAGCAGCAAAGAGCACACACATCACCAGGAACTCAGTCCAGTAGGTCTTGCCGTCCAGGTGTGCTGCAGCACTGCCCACTGCTGAGGTGCTCCGGGATGTGCTGACCGTCTCCAGGGTGTCATGGCCAGCAGCCACCTTCCTGCCAGAGTTTGCTGGCCCGAGGGCTGGGTCTTGCACCCTCACGCAGTAGCTGACCATCAGCTTGCGGAATCCCTCCTCCAGCGACCAGCACTCGTAGGTGCCTGTACGCTCTGGGCTGCCCACCAGAATGAGGGCCCCGTCGGGCAGCACCACGTAGGAGGCGTTGATGAGTTCCCCGTTGTGCAGCCACTGCCGTGAGGCCAGGTTGGAGAGCAGCTGGCACGGCAGCGACTGCACTGCATTGGGAGGTAGCTGGATCTGCTGGCATGGGGTGCCTGCAGAGACAACCCATGGGAACATCAGGGAGGGGACCCCAGCTGTGGGCAGGGGGCTGATGGGAGTGTGGTGGAGCAGGAGTTTGGGATGTGTGGGACATGCACTCACACAGCAGCACCAGAGGGAGCTCACCTGGGGACAGGAAGATGCGGGGACGGGGCTGGGTGGCATTGGCCAGCTGGCAGAGCCGCTTCGTGTCAGCGTTCTCGATGTCCTGTGCCCAGAGCCTGGGAACAGAGTGAGGGCAGGGCAGTGGGGTGCTGTGGGGTGTAGGGGGATGGCAGAGGGTGCAGTACTTACTGTGGGTGTGCCAGGGAATGCGGGGTGACCCTGTGGCAGGCACCCCATCTCCAGGCGCAGAAGGGGTCCCGTGCCAGCACACATTCCCCACAGCTGTGGTACAGGCTGCAGTTGGCAAAGGGCACCTGGGCCACTGCCGTGTAGGTGGCTGCGTAGACAAGGCCCTGCAGGAGGGGACATGCTGGGGTCAGTGGGGTGTGCTCCTGCACAGCCCTGCCTTCCCAGCTCTCTGTTCCCAGCCGACAAACAGGACCTGCCCCAAGCAGGCTGAGCCCCCAGCACCCCCCTTGCCCTGGCTCCTGCCTGGTCCTGGTCCAGCAGCAGCTGGAGAATAGGCTGCCCGTCAGGGAAGAGGCGGATCTCCTCGATGATGTGCACACCGTGGTTCACCCGCACAGCCTTGTGCAGCCGCCCGTCGTCTGCAAAGAGAGGGGCTGTGCTGAACAGGGCCGGGGTGCCCGGCACACACCCTGCCCCGCCAGAGCCCGCAGCACCCACCCGTGCCCAGGAAGAGGACGTTGTAGGTGCCCCTTACCAGAGCTTGCAGCACCCACCCGTGCCAGGAAGAGGATGTCATAGGTGCCCCTTACCAGAGCTTGCAGCACCCACCCGTGCCCAGGAAGAGGATGTCATAGGTGCCCCCCACCAGATCCCACAGCACCCACCCGTGCCCAGGAAGAGGACATTGTAGGTGCCCCCCACCAGAGCCTGCAGCACCCACCCGTGCCCAGGAAGAAGACATTGTAGGTGCCCCCACCAGATCCCACAGCACCCACCCGTGCCCAGGAAGAGGATGTCATAGGTGCCCCCCACCAAGCCCGCAGCACCCACCCGTGCCCAGGAAGAGGACGTCGTAGGTGCCGTGCGGGCCCTGCGCGCGGTGCACGCCGAGCCGCTGGTAGCGCCGCTGGCTCTGCAGCAGCAGTGGCTGGCTGCGCACGGGGCTGTCCATCAGGAAGTGGTCCTTGATAAAGTTCAGCACCCGATCCGGCATCTGCAGCGATGAATTGATCTTCAGGTGCCGTGTGTGGCTGGTGATGCACTGCAGGGAAAGGAAGGGGCTCAGAAGGGCCTTGGGAAGCGGGTGGGTACCATGTTGTGGCAGCCATTGGGACCAGGAGAGCAAAGGGGCAGTGCTGCGTCCTGTGCTCGGGCAGGTGCCGAGGGGCCCCCTACCATGCCTGGCCGGGGCTCTGGCACGGGGCTGGTGTCCGTGTACCACTGCTGCGTCTCACGGTTCACTTCCTTGTAGAGCCCGCTGAAGGCACGCTGCACGCTGTGCATGGGGAAGGCGCAGACGGCCGAGCTGCCCAGGCCACCCTTGTTCCTGGTGAGGAGAGGCAGAGCCCACGGCAAGATCAGTCCCTGGCTCTGCCGAGCCTCCCGTGCTGCCCTGGCTTCCCACCACTCACCACTGCGAGGTGAAGACACCGTAGAAGAGCGTCTCCCTCCAGCGCAGCTCACCCGGGGTGAGCACAAAGATGTCCTGCAGCACGTTGAAGGGGAACCCATCCTCAGGGTGTGAGCAGAGCAGCTGTGCCTTTAGGAAGGTTGTCCAGCGCCGCTGCAGCACACGCTCCCCGCCCTGGTCCCCCTGCATGGCACAGCGCGTCAGGGTGTGGTCACAGGGAACCCCACACGCTGAGTGAACGAAGCAGGGGTCCAGGCACCAAGGCTTGGAGATATGCAGGATGGTCCCACATCCAGCCCCGCAGTCAGCCACACCCCAGGCACAGCCCCCACGCACCCCTGCTGCCTTATGCCCACCTTGCACACTCGGGCGATGCGGGAGACGATGGTGTTCTCAAAATAGTCAAACTCCTTCCCGGTCTCACTGAAGAAGAAGTAGACCTTGTCGTCGTCGCCCTCAGGGTTGCCGGCAGGGAGGCTCTCCCGCAGGTAGGCTGAGCCCACGAACACTGGGTCTGGGGGCACAAGCACCCTCAGCACGACTGGCCCCATCCCTTCCCTCCCACGCTGCAGGGAGGGACCCCGAGCAGCCCTGCCGGCCCCGGCACTCACCTTGCAGCCAGTTGAGGGAGTTCTCGGTCTTGAGGGCGATGCGGCTCTCCTGGCTGCGGGAGATGGTCGGCTCATTGCCCTGGAAGTTGCTGACAGTCCCGGCGTAGAGCTCACCATCTGCCAAAGACATGCTCCTGCTGGGACCTGCCACAGGCCACCAGCACGGCCCTGCTTCCTGCTGGGGTCTGTGATAGTCTGGCCTTGCCTCAGCTTGGCCGGGCAGACGCAGGGAGGGGGAGGCACAGGGAGGAGAGCAAAAGTCCCAGGGCACTGCAGGCAGGGTGAGGGCTCCAGGGCAGCCCAGGGAGGGCAAGGCAGCACAGAGAGGAAGGGCGAGGGTCCCAGGGTGTCGTGCCTTACCGACCATGACAGCTGTGGAGCGGTACTCAGGGTCAAAGGGGCAGCGTCCCTTCCCGTCCTCCAGTACCACCTTCCCCGACGCGTCCCGCTCCAGGCTGAAGTGCTGCACATTCTGCAGCAGGACGAGGCTGTGAGCCAGCAGCACTCATCCCAGGGCCAAGGACCCCACTGCAGGGCCCTGGTGGCATGGGGGGACCCACGGGGGATCCTGTTCCTGTACTCACGATGTAGGCGCAGGCTGGGCTAAAGGCGCAGGTCCCACAGGTGTACAGGTGGGTGCTGTTCAGCTGCAGCAGCAGCTTGATGTAGTTGTGGCAGTCCCTCTGTGGGGGTTAGAGGACTCAGCTCAGCCCTTGGCTCAGCCATCTCACACCCACCCTGCACAGGGCACTGCACACACCCACCACAGCCCCCAGTGCCTGCTGGCAATGGGGCTCACCTGGGGATCCTTGCCCTTGAACACACACTGCCTCTTCTTCTCCTCATCTGCACTCCACAGCAGCTGTGGAGAAGGGACAGTCACTGGGAGCCTGCCCCGTCCCTGGCTGGTCCACACACACCCTCCTTGGGCTTGTTCATAGCAACCACATCCTCCCCACCTCACACATCCTGCTCTGGGGCAGTCACTCCTGAATGCAGGATGGTTCACACAGACCCAAAATGCTGCTGGGGAGGGATCCCCTGCACTCCAGCTAGTTGGGTGCCCCCTCCCTCCCCAGGGGCCACCCAGCCCATCCCTGGGCTCACCCTCCGAACTGGGGAGCTGGGCTGAAAGTTGCTGGTGTTGAGGGTGAGGAGCAGCTCTCGTGCCCCCAGGTAGAGGGTCCCACCGTCCGGGCTCAGCAGGAGGGCCGTGTAGTTGGACACACCAGGTGCCTGAAAGCGCCGCACTACTCTCTCGGCCGAGTCTGTGGGGCAGGAGTGACAGGCATCAGCCTTGTGCTGGCACCTGACCCCAGGGCCCCACACCACCACAGCTGCTCCTGGCCCCTCTGCCCAGCACCTTGGCCATGCCACCCACCCAGAGCAGCCAGGGCCAGATCCAGCTCTGCCCAGACACACGTGGCACCACACTCTGCAGAGAGCTGTGCAGGACTGTGATAGTGCCCAAGGGCACCCACCAGGCACAGCTGTGCCCTGGCCCTGAGGATGCCACAACAGCCCTGCCTAGCACGGGGGCAGCTGCCAAGCCTTGTCCAGCCTTAGAGCTCAGCCCTGCAGCAGGGGAGGCTGAGCCCAGCCCAGCGCCACAGGGACCCCAACCTCACAGCAGGGGGAGATGAGTGCTGGGAGATCCTCCTGCCCAGCCCGCAGGGCTCAGCCCCGTGCTCTCCACACTGGCCCGCGGGGCTCAGCCCATGCCGGACACGGGCCAGTGGCCATGCTGAGTCAGGGAGAGCCCGTCCTGTCCCGTCCCGTCCTGTCCCGTCCCGTGTGGGTGGCCTGGCCCCGGAAGCCCTTCCTCTCTCTCCTCCTGCCGCTCTGAATCAGATGGGCCTGGCTGTGTGAGCGACACGTAGGGCTGACTCACGCTGCCAACTCCCTGACCTCTGACACTCTGGAGATTCCCTGACCTCCCCCAACCCCCTGCCCGCTCCCAGAGTCCCACCAGGATAACCCCAGAGCTCCTGCCAGGCCCTGCCTGGTGAGAGTCAGTGAGAGGGATCAGGCAGCTGTGGGGCAATGGTGCTGTGGGGTGGCACCCCATGCTCTCACCTCCCATTGCTCCACAAGCCCCAGGTGCCTCTAGATGGGGCAGCATCTCCCCCATTCTGGGGGGCTCAGCTGGCCCCAGCACCAGCCCAGCTCTCGCACAGGGGTGCAGAGAGGAGAAAGC
This sequence comes from Hippolais icterina, assembly GCA_013400075.1. Taxonomy (NCBI): domain Eukaryota; kingdom Metazoa; phylum Chordata; class Aves; order Passeriformes; family Sylviidae; genus Hippolais; species Hippolais icterina. The sequence continues at coordinate 129,472 of VWYN01024636.1, read as the reverse complement.
TGATGCCCCAGGGCATCCCCCTGGGAGGGGCCTGTACCCTAGGGCCGGGGTGATGCCACCCGTGGTGGGAACGGCAGCGGAGGGGCAGCGGGGCCCCTGTGCCTTGCGGAGCTGTGCCGGCATGGGGAGCTAGCTGTTGGTGTGGCTGCCAGGGACCTGTCAGGACAAGACCTGCTTCTTCCAGACAAACCTGCTGCAGGCACATCCAGTGCTCCCAGGGGAGCAGCTCCCAGCTCCTCCCTCCCACCAACCGCAGCCCCACGTGGCCACGCTCCATGGGAGCCACCACCGGGCACACACCGGCCACTGGCCCCAGCTCCCTGCCCAGCTCCTCCTGCATCGCCGGTGTCCAGGCCGGGGTGCCCAGGCACTGCCCGTGCCTGCAGCCCCACAGCCCCCACAGCCTTACAGGTGTGCAGAACGCAGGGCAGAACCGGTCTGTGCAGGCAGGGCCAGGCAGCGTGGCTCAACACGGCACAGCACAGCATGGCACGACGCCGAGCTGGCTGTCTCACTGGGTCCCAACCTCCTGTCCAGCTCAGCAGGTCCCACATCTGCTGGAGCCACCACGGCCGTGGCCAGCGGTCATGGGAGCATGTGGTGTGGCCACATCCACAGCAGGGAGCTGCAGCGAGCTGAGCCAGGGAGCGCTCGCAGCTGCCCAAACCACGGCACCCTCCCAGGCCAGCCAGCACAGGACGGGATGGGCTTCGCTGGCCGGCAGCAGCTGGATCCAGCCACCTTCTGGCAGCACAGCCGTGGGTGGCTCCCCCACACAGCACAGCTGCTGGGCTGCGCCCGAGCAGCGTCCCCCACGGCTCGCCCAAACCGTGCCAGCGGCTGGGGGGGCTCTGCAGGGCAGGAGGGGGCTGCAACCAGGCCTCCCACTTGTTACAGTTCTGCTTGGCCCAGCACCCTCCCAGATGTCCTTCCCTGGCCCCTGCCCAGCACAGCCCCCAGCACTCTGGGGCCATGCAGCTGACAAGTGCCTGCAGCGGGGCTCAGGGCTGTCCGGAGCTGAGCACAGTGAGGGGCTGTGGCATGTCCCCCACCCCAGGGACATACTGAGCAGGGAGGGAGCCCGGGGCAGACTCCCCGGCCGGCTCAGCCCCGCTTTGTACAGGACACGGCCGCCACCACTGCCCTGCTTGCGGAGTCCCCTGGGTGCCCCGGACACACCCACCCTCGGTGCTGCTCTGGACACAGGGGTGCGTGTCCCTACACCCCGCAGCATCCCCGGGGCTCTGCCCCAGCCCTCGCTCCGTGTCCCGCTGACAGAGGGTTCCTCGTGTCCTGGGGAGCTGCCGGGGCTGTCACACGGCGTTCCCACCCCGGGGGGACGCGGGACGCTCCGCCGCCCCGGGGGAGACGCCAGCCGGAGCCCTCGGCGGGGGCTGACTGCCTTCCCCGGTGCCGGCGGACCCTCACCCACCGAAGGTCAGCGGACACTCACCGTAGGGCAGGCTAACCCGCGGGACAGGCTCCGGAGCCGCCGAGAGCAGCAGCGCCGCCAGGACCGGCAGCACCGGCC
>VWYN01024635.1:64716-91248 GCA_013400075.1 Hippolais icterina | reverse complement strand
GGGAGCGCCGCGCAGCCGCCGGTAGGTGCGGGGCGGGGGGCGGCGGGACCCGCACCGGGGCCGGGCTGAGCCCCGCGGGATGCCCTGACGGCCCGCGGAGACCCGGGGGATGCTCACACACAGCCCACGGCACGGATTGCCGCGGGAGCCTCTGGGGTCCCCTCGGGATGATCCGCGGAGAGCCAGGGGATGTTTTGCCATGTTTGGAGGCTCTGGGATCCTCTCGGGATGCTCACGGACACCCAGGGGATGTTCTGTCACCTCTGGGATCCCCTCGGGATGCTCCACAAATACCCAGGGGATGTTTTGCCACCTCTGGGATCCCCTCGGGATGCTCGCAGATGCTCCGCGGATACTCAGGGGATTTTCTGCCACCTCCACCCATCCCTCGGGGTGCTCAGAGGGAGGATCCGAAGGTCGGGCTGGGATGTGGACAGGCAGCAGGTCCCTTCCCCGGGGACAGCTTTAGGGTGGCAGGATGCTGCTCCTCCCAGCTGGAATAAATCCTCCCCAAAAAACCCTGAAGGTGCCCCCAAATCCTGGCAGGGAGGAGTGGCTCAGTGGCTCAGCATCATTCCAAGTGACAATCTCCAAATTACTGCAAATTCACCAGAAGCTCTGGGTAGAGGCAGAAGCCCAGATCAGAATTTGAATTGAAATATACTGACCCCCAAACATTTTAAATGGCAAAACACAATATTTGGACCATTAAAAAAACCCTCAACAAATCAAACAAACTAAAAAAAAACCCAGACAGAACAACAAACAGAAAGGAAAACTGTCGCAGTGACACAGCACTATAAATGGTTCATTTCTGATGCAAAATAAATAAATCACAGAACCACAGAAAGGTTTGGGGAAGCCACAGCTGCTCTGGGCAATTAAGAATGATTAGGGATGCTCCATCCCTGGAAGTGTCCCAGGCCAGGCTGGACAGGGCTTGGGGCACCCTGGGACAGTGGGAGGTGACCCTGCCATGGCAGGGGTGGCACCGGAGGAGCTTTAAGGTCCCTTCCAACCCAAACCAGTCCGTGATGATTCCATGATTTACGACTGAAATAACAACACAGGGAATCCCCTGATGGGCCTGACAGCCAAAACTCCTCATCACCAGCACGCTCTGAGCTCTGAGCTGCTCTCTCAGCCAAACCAAAGATGCCAAACACAAATTTCTGCAGGCTCCAATGTCCCAGGCTGGGGCTGCAGGTGCCAGGCTGAGACTGCGGGGCCACAGGTCCCCATCACCCCCTTCCCTTGCCAGCACCTGCAGCCTCTTGGCTCCTTTGGGCCATTTAGCAAAGGTGAAACCCCCTGACAGGGCAGCAAGAGGTCCTTAAATAACAACACAGGGAATAGTTCCTGTCCCCACTGACAGCAACATGTCCCTGTCCCCAGTGACAGCAGCAGGTCCTTGTCCCTGTCCCCCTTGTGCCGGGGTCCCGGGTGCTGTGGGGCTTTGTCTCAGCTGGTTGGGAATAAGGGCAAGGAGCCAGAGCCAGCTGCACGAGGAGCTGCCTCAGCCGGGAGGAAGATCAAGGTCTGAGCAGTGGGAGGAAGGCCAAAGTCATTTAGGGAGCTCGGGAGGAAAAGTTCATCCCCCGGGCTGGGGTGGAGCTGGGAAGGAAAGTTTATCCAAAGGGCTGCGGGGCCCCGGGTCTGGCCGGAGCCCTGGGCTGACCCGGACTCTGTCCAGCCCAAACCCGAGTGAATTCCTGCCGATCCCGGGCTCGGAGGCAGCCGGGCTGACCCTGACTCTGTCCAGCCCAGCCCCGAGTGTGTTCCTGCAGATCCNGGGCCAGCCGGGCTGACCCGGACTCTGTCCAGCCCAGCCCCGAGTGTGTTCCTGCAGATCCTGGGTTCAGAGGCAGCCGGGCTGACCCTGACTCTGTCCAGCCCAAACCCGAGTGAGTTCCTGCAGATCCCGGGCTCGGAGGAAGCCGGGCTGACCCGGTGTGATGAGGGAGAACAATTGCACATTGTGCTGCCTTATCACCGCTGAGCCCTGTCCTGCCCGAGGAACCCATTAAACTTTAGACCCCTCTTTGGACAGACCTTCCCGCGTGTCTCATGTGCCTCTTCAGCCTCCCACCCCTTTTCACCCTCCACTTTTTTTTGTCTCTGCTTTTCCTTTGGCCTCCCACTTTATTTTGGCCTCCTGCCCTTCTCAGCCTCTGCATTTCTTTCCCCCTCTCACCCTTTCTTGGCCCTCCATCCTTTTGCAGCCTCTATTTTTTCTGTCCTTGTTTTTATTTCTGATCAACCTTTTTTTTTTCTCTTGCACTCCTCAGCCTTCATTTTTTTCCCTCNCCCCGGGTCTGGCCGGAGCCCTGGGCTGACCCGGACTCTGTCCAGCCCAAACCCGAGTGAATTCCTGCCGATCCCGGGCTCGGAGGCAGCCGGGCTGACCCTGACTCTGTCCAGCCCAGCCCCGAGTGTGTTCCTGCAGATCATGGGTTCAGAGGCAGCCGGGCTGACCCTGACTCTGTCCAGCCCAAACCCGAGTGAGTTCCTGCAGATCCCGGGCTCGGAGGAAGCCGGGCTGACCCGGTGTGATGAGGGAGAACAATTGCACATTGTGCTGCCTTATCACCGCTGAGCCCTGTCCTGCCCGAGGAACCCATTAAACTTTAGACCCCTCTTTGGACAGACCTTCCCGCGTGTCTCATGTGCCTCTTCAGCCTCCCACCCCTTTTCACCCTCCACTTTTTTTTGTCTCTGCTTTTCCTTTGGCCTCCCACTTTATTTTGGCCTCCTGCCCTTCTCAGCCTCTGCATTTCTTTCCCCCTCTCACCCTTTCTTGGCCCTCCATCCTTTTGCAGCCTCTATTTTTTCTGTCCTTGTTTTTATTTCTGATCAACCTTTTTTTTTTTCTCTTGCACTCCTCAGCCTTCATTTTTTTCCCTCCCCAGCCTTGTGACTCCAGTTCTTTTCCAGCCTCCTTCTCACCTTTAGCCTCCATTTCTCTTTTAGCCTTCCTGACTTATTCTATCTCCTTTTTTTTGTCCCTTCTTTATTGCCCTCAAAACACATCAGCACTTGCACCGGATCTTACAACTTTTTTAGTAAATATTCCCTGAGAAAAAAAATGTATATTCCAGAGAGATAAAGGCTGCCCTGTCCTCCCAGGCTGCCCCTGGGTACCAGCACTTCTCCCTGCTGGGCACAGCGGGCACTGACTCACAGCTGGGGCATTTTTAGGAATCCTGTGTACACTGTCAGTGCAGAGCTGTCGGGGATTATCGTGGAGGTCGGGTCTGGCTGGGCCTGTCTTTCAAACAGAAACCTCACAATGAAAATCTCTTTGCAGAGGGATTTGTTGAAAAGCAGCTCAGTGAGAGGCACAATGGCTCTGTCATGGTCCCTGCTGTGGGTGCAGGAATCCTCCCTGTCCCCCTGTGTTTGAAAGGTCCCTGACTCAGTGCTCAGCTCCTGTTTCTTCCCTCATTTCCAACATCAGAATCTGTTGGTTTAAAGCTGAGGCCAGGGCCATGCAGAGCAGCTGCAGCAGCCATCGGTGACTTGCAGGTTTTACATTCCCCAAATCTGTCAGTGTTTAACAGGGCAGGTGGCACTGCCCGCCGAGGGATGGGCACTGGTGCCTCATGCCTGGAGCGAGGCAGCTCTGGCCTCCAGCCCTGAGCAGGCAGAGACACTCTGCACCTGGCACTGCAGTGACAGAACTGCCACACGTCCTGCTCTTCTCTCTGAAACCCTGAGTGACAGAAATGCTTCATTTCCATCCGGTGAAGGTGGCAGAGAAAGGCCGAGACAGACTCACAGTGCCAGGGTTGATGTTTAGGAATTCCCCTCAGGAGCAGCTAATACACAGCCAGGGCTAAATAAAGCTCTGTCAGCCCCAGCACAGCACCATTAACATGCAGCCATGGTCCAGCCTAAAGCCTGACCTCGGTTTTAATTAGGTAACAAACCTAAACCCCATTCTGCTGGGTCTGGACTCAGAAGTGAGCTCAGAAAAACCCCTTCCCCCTTCTGTTTGTGCTTTCCCTACCCCCAAACCCTCTCCCTTGCCCAGGGAAGCACCAGACTGAGAGGGCTGCTGGGGAAAGGACCAGCCTGGGATCCCACAGGCAGATAAACAAGCCCACAGCATCAAAGCCTGGCAGCTGTCCCTGAGGCAGGGGTTTCACAGCTGTGGGAACCAGGCTGGGCCCAGGTACCTCTGACTCATGGCACGGCATCTAAAACCCTTTTGTCCCCTTCAGACTCCTCTGGGGAGTGGTGTTGTCTGCCCTGAGCCATCCTCCCAAGGATTTGCCCACTGCCCACAGCAGTCTGGACACGGAGTTCATCCATGACTCACGGTGCTCACAGAGTCTGTCCTTGCTCCTGGCTCTTAATTTAGATCTGCCTGTCAGCCTTGATCTCGGATCTTTCCTTCCCACAGCTCCAGGGTTGGTAAATCTGCCTGTCCCACCTGTGCAGGGACCCTATTTCTGCAGCACCACAGAACCCAGGAGCTCTTTAGTTTAGAGATCCCCTCTCAAATCACCCAATCCAACCATCCCCCCAGCAGTGCCAAGGCCACCACAAACCATGTCCCCAAGTGTCACATCCACATGTCTGTTACAGCCATCGGGGTGCAGCCAGCCTGGCAGGGACCCCTGTGAGGGGCACGGCTGCCCACCCTGAGGGGTGCTGGTCCCAGGGGCATTCCCAGCCCGGGGGGAGGCAGGCAGCTCCCCCAGGCTGCACCCCCACCTCGGGGCACTGCCCCCAGCTGCACCCTGAGGTTTTCTGCCCCGTGCTCAGGGCACGGAACCAGAGCAGGAGCCTGAGGATGGTTTCCCTTCTCCGCTCTCGTCCTCGCTCCGGGGCAGACAGGAGGGGGAGATCTTTACCGTGACAAATCCCGCTCTGTGCATCCCCAGATGAGCTCCAGATCTGTTTGCTCATCCCAGACACTCTCTGCAGGCCATAAACCCCTGAAAACGATGCTGATCAGGGAGCTCAGTGCCAGACAGCCCATCTGCTGCCTGCCCCTCTGCCTGGGAGATCAGGGACATCCTGCATCCCTGTGCCATCCAAACAGGACACATCCCACCCTGTCCCCTCCACGCATTTCCAAACCCCCAGACCTGGCAGAGGCCATTCCTGTATCCCCAAGGCTGCCCTGCTTTCCCCCACTCCAGTTACGTTTTCCCCAGAGAGGTTCCTTGCATTTCCCAGAGAGATCCATCGTTACTGCGACAGCTGCGCAGCCCCACAGGACACGTGGGTGTTGTACACAAAATACCCAACTCTGTACTTCTTCCACTGCAATTTCCATCTCCCTTGATTCTCTACTGAAGGTCAGACCTTGGACATAAAGTACAAGTATTTAACATGAAGTAAAGCACCCTCCCTTCCCCTTCCTTAGTATTCCCATTGCTGCAGCGTGCTCACAAAAGCTTCCACTCGATGGGGAGAGTTACTGGCTGCCAGATCCAAATGGGGATCCTGGAGCTCACAGCTACCCTGGGGTGGATGTGAACCTCCACAAACCACAGGAAATGCTCACTGCCTCCCTGGGGATCCCCGTGCAGGGCTGGGTAAGGAAAAGGTAAAATCCCATTTGGGTCCTGGTTGTGGCACCCCAGCTGGGCAGGGGGCACAGCAACTGCTGATCCACACACCCTGCCTGGCAGTCCCAAAATTTTTGGTTTAGTGTGGTTCACTTAGACAATTCAGGGCATCTTTCTGCCTTGATGATCACGAGCATCACAGCAGAGCAGCTGTGGCTGCCCTGGATCCCTGGCAGTGCCCAAGGCTGGGTTGGACATTTGGGTTTGGAGCACCCTGGGACAGTGGGAGGTGTCCCTGCCATGGCAGGGGTGGCACTGGGTGAGTTTTAAAGTCCCTTCCAACCCAAACCATCCTGTGATCCATGATCCTTGGCTGATCCCTGTGGGCCCCACAGCTTTCCCCTAAAGCAGCTGTGGAAACACGGGGCACACCAAAGGCTGTGGTGTCTCTGAACTGCCCACGGGGGCGCTGGAAATAGCCAGCGTGGGTGCAACCTCGGGGGCTGAGGCTCAGCAGCTTGTTAAAATTGCAGCCTTCTGCCCTGCACCGTGCCCTTTGTGGTGCTTTGTTGTTTACAGAGATGAGAAGGGGCAGAAGAGCATCCAAAAAACTTCCCCTTCCCTCGGAGGGTTCTGTAATGGAAAGCCAAGGCCGGGCTCTGTTTTCCTTGGAGCAGAGTGGCAGCACTGCCTGCTCCTGCTGTCACAGCCTGTGTCACACGTGTCACGGCAGGGACCAAAGAGGTGCCCAGCTCTGCAGGGACACAGGTGTCTCGTTGTGTCCCTGTCTGGGACAGCAGGAGCAGAGTCATTGTTGTACCTTCCTCGGGGTCTGGCAGGTCCCAGGGGTGACTCAGGCTCCTTCCCAGGCAGGGCTGAGGTGACACAGAGAGCTCCGTGCCCGTGGCCTCCAGAGCCACAAGAGAGAATTCCCCAGTTTTCCTGAGGAGCACAGACCAAAGCAGGGACCTGTCTGATCTGCAGAGCACAAGAGGTGGAGGTGCACAGCTGCTCTCCTGAGTTTACTCCAGTGACTTCTTAGCCACACTAATTCCAGGGTTTTTCTGCATTTAACAAGATTCAGCCCTGAGCTTGCCTTACTCTGATCTTTCATCTAAAACACACCTTGCCCACTCCTACGTGCTGCAGCTTTTCACTGGAAGGCATCTCCTCCAGTCCCAAAGTCATGCAGATAAGAAAATTATTATTTATTGGAGGATTTTCCTGGTAATAGCCACTATTAACTCAAGCTTTTATCTCGCTGTTATTGAGCAACAGCTTAAGCTCCTTACTCAGGCAGCTTGGAGGGGAAAAAACCCAGGAGTCAGCATCCAGGGGTGCTAGAGACTGAATTTAAAATAAGACATTGGGCAACAGAATTAAGAACAGGATTCTTCCAGCCAGTCTTACTTAGAAGTTAAAGAGAGCAGCTGTATAGCCCTTCCACAAACACTGCAGGATGAACACCATTAACTCCCTGCACATTTTCATGGTAAATCACTGCTGAGCCTATGGTGAGCCCAGAAACCAAGAGATTTTCCTTGGAACAGCCTGGAGCGAGGCTGTGGTGGAGGAAGTTGGATTTCTGAGAGATGATATGTCTACTGATGGTTAACCACCAGGATGGATGTGGGGTTTCACTTGGCCTGGAGATGAAACCCTTGATTCCAGCATCCTCTGCTTCTCCGGGGAAGGACACGGCACAAAGGCTGAACCCAAAACTCAAATCCCGGTTTTGAAGCTGGAGCCAACCCTCGGCTGGGCTTGGCCACCCTTCAGAGGGCCAGCTGCAGGAAATGCTGCCTGACACGGTGTGAGCATTCCTGCTCTGCACTCCCAGCTCCAGCCCCACGGGCAGCAGCAGCAGCAGCAGCAGCCTGGGAGGTGCTGGACCCATCTGAGGGGATGGTGAGGGCTGGTCCAGGCGAGCAGGACAGAGTGACAGACACAAACCTGAGCAGGGCCTGAGCAGAGGCTTGGCCTGGGGTGGGATTGGAGGGCTCGTGGTGCACCAGGAGAGCCAGAGCACTGCCTGGATTAACAGCACTGAGGGAACTTCTGGGGCTGCAGTTTGTGCTCGGCATCGTCCGTCCGTCTGTCCGTCCGTCCGTGGGTGTGCGGGGCAGCCACACCTGCAGCGCCAGCCCAGACAGCCACAGCCAGGGCTCTGCGGTCTGGCTCTGTGCCCAGTGCCCTGCACGGACACCGGGGGTGGCTGGCAGGGGGTGGGGACACTGGAGAGCCGGCTGAAGTGCCACCAGCTTCACCTCCTGCCCCAGGAACCAGCAGCACGTCCTGGGACCCCCCTGCAGGGCCCCCCAGGCTGGGGGCTGCTGAGCAGGAGCCGAGGGACTCACCGAGTGCCCCCTGCCCCAGGGGTTTTCAGATCATCACAAAACTCTTCAGCCAACACCTTCCCAGCTGCATCTCCCACGGCTTCCCCTCCCTCCTGACGCCTTTCCCTGGGTAGCCAAGCACAGGCAGCTCCAGGGAGGAGAGGTGCCCACAGCCCTGCCCAAAACCAAGGTGGCAAACCCAAAACACGGCTCCTGTGCCTGCTGCATGGCCCCTGAGTCCCCAGCAGCCTCGGCAGCACAGAGCCACCCTCCGAGTAAGGTGACAGGGATGAGACTGGTGGCACTCGTGGCACTGCCAGTGGCTGCTCCCAGCCAGCTCCGAGGTGCTGGGAGGCAGCAAAGCCCAGGAGCAGGGACGAAGGAGAGGGAGAGGGAAAGGGCACCTGGAAAGGGCACCTGGAAAGGGCAGGCAGGACCCGCTGCATCCTGCAGGGAAGGGGAAGCCCGGGGTGCTGCTGCAAAGCCCGGAGGTGTCCCCTGGGAGCAGCACATCCATGGAGCTTTGAGGATTCCCTGTCCAGGGTGTTCTCCCCATCCTGCAGGTCCCACACACGCGGCTGGCTCCGGCAGACAGGGCTCAGACCCGGGGCTGTGGGATCGGTGGGGTTTGTGTGTGTGTGTGCTCACATTCGTGTCCCTGCTCCCGGTCCGAACCAGGCAGGGCACAGGGACAAAACCTTCCTGGCAAAGCTCCTGCTCCGGGGCTGGGCTGGCTCCTGGGGCTGGAACTGCAATTAAGTTAATCACCGGATGGCAAAGGGCCGTGGGTGGGAGGTGGGATGGGCGGGAAGGTAATTACAACGTGGAGGGTTCTCCTGGTTTTCCTGTCTCCCCACGGACACCGCGGGTTTGGTGGGATGTTGCCCTGGCTGTCCCCGCTGGGGTGTCCCGGGCTCAGGGGCTTCCCCTTGGGCAGCCTGGGTTAACCCTGTCCCTCCCGTGGTGCTGCTGTGGTGGCCATCAGCCATCAGTGACTCCCACCCAGGCAAGTGCTGAAGTTTCAGCTTTGCAGCCCCTCTGTTTTACCTGCCACAAATCCAGTGGGGCTGGGTGGGATGGCTGTTTTCTGCTGGAGAGCAGGAGATGATGACAGCAGGCATCACTTAAATTGATTTTTATGCTTTTGGTCGCACTTCACCCAACACATTCCACTTGCAGAGGGTAAAACCTGGCTGATAAATATTTCATTAAGCAGTTAATCACATCACTAGAGATAAAAATCACCTGGCCATAAACAAGACTAGAAACGAGGCAATGCATTCCAGTGATGCTCACAGAGTGATCTATTACATATTTATCATATGCTTTGCCTAATCATTTATTAAGCCCTTCTAAGAGGATGTGCAGTCCAAGGAATTCGAGCTGTGCCTTGCACTGCCAGCCCCGGGAGGGGAGGGCAGGCAGCCCTTGCAGGCTGCCCATGCTGATAACCCCAGAACCACCCAGCTGCTCCTGCAGCAACCAGAGCGTCAGGAAACTCTGCCTGGTCTCTAACCCTGCCCTGCATGAGGAAACCCATCCCATGAATTGGTTCTCTAAAAGTTATGGTGAATAAAATCCCTGTTTGTCTGAGAGGTGTTTGTTCCACGTGCCCAGGTGGATCTCAGATCACCCACAGGAACCTCGGGGAAGGAAAATCAGAGCCTGAATTCCTTAAAAATATTGGGGGTTTTTAACAATATTTTTTTTAAGCACCTGTTGTGCTTTCCATTCCCATGTGGAGTGTCTGAAGTGCCTGTTCTGTTCAGGTGGCTGCAGGCAGCAGTGGGAATGGGAAGGGAGCCCATCAGGAGGTGATGCTGTCTGATCCCAGCTGAGTCACACGTCCCGGAAGAAACAGGATTTCTGCTTTAATGGAGAAAATAACACTTCCCAAAGTGAAACCAACTGGAGAGTTTCCACTGAACTCCCCAGAGCCGGGTTCAGGAGACGCTGATCTCATTAACTGGAGTTGGACAAAACCTCAGGAGACTCTGGGGTTTAGCAGCTTCTCATCTCTCTGGAGTTCTCTGTGTGATCTTTAGCTGATCACCTAAATGACAATTGTGATTAACTGCACTTCTCGTCACCATTCCCACTCAGAGCCATGCAGAACATTCCCTTCCAACCCTACATGAAAGATTGTGTGCAAAGCCAAGGACAATCTTGTATTTGAGTCAATCCAATCTGGTTTTAACCAAGAAGGTGAGATACTTCTGCTTTCCTCCATGCAGTAGCCAGGTATTTCATACCTAAGGAAAAAAGGTTCACCTTAGCTGGCTGCCTCTGCATTGAGTCCTTGCTGGCCACTAAATTTGTGCCACAAGAGCTATTAAAAAAAAAAAAAAAAAGCCACTAAAGTTCCTGGCAATTCTGACACGAAAAAAAACTTTTGGACAATTAGGAATCTCCTGAATTTCCATCAACACCACCTTTGTCATGCAAACAATTGCTGTGTAGTGAAGTCTCCATCAGCTTTAAAGCAGAGAGAAAATGTCCCCCTGCTCCCAGGGCTCCCGGGTGTGCTGTTATTTCAGAGCTCACACGCCTGACATTGGCAGCACCACCAGCCCTCCATGCTCAGAGTCAGATGCTCGCAGAGTTTGGGATTTCACATCAAAGCCACTGGTTTGGCCAGTGATAAAGTTTGGAACCGACCCCAAACTTCTCAGAATTTCACAGCTATTCCAGCTGGGCTCCTCTCCCTCAGAGCTGTAGGGAGCAGCACAGCGCGGCCACCACGGCGCAGCAGGACCTGGATCAGAGGAATATTTGGGTTTAACTCGCTTCTTTAGGCTTTTTTTTACCTTCAGAAATTATTTCTGATCCTTCGGGGTGCTGACATCTCCACCCAGGAGAAGGAGCTGGGTGCCCTCAGCTCCCCACGTGGAGCTGGGGCTGTGCTGGAGCAGGTGCCCAGGGATTCACCCTCCGTGGGGGTTTTCTCTCAGCCTGTTACACAGAGCAGGAGCAAAGGGCAGCCACAAACACAGCTGCTCCTGGACAAACAGGCTCCAGCTCAGCTCCAAATCACTGTCCTGGTGTGACTGGTGGGGTCAGCGCTCAGCAGCCGTTCCCTCCTTACAGCAATCTCCTCTTGGAACGTTTTCCTTTCTCCATGGGGCACCAAATAACCACTGGAGTGTGGTGTCTCTCAGCTTGGCATATTTGAGAGAGCTTTCTGTTCTGCTTTGAGCTATTTAATAGCATTGTTGGGCTTCTACCCAGAGAAATAAGGCCCTTGATGTTGTCTTTGGTTCAGGTTCTCGCTCTCACTCGGGCTTTTTAATTCCCATAAAACCTAACGTGTTCCTGCCAGAAGTGTAATGGTAGGGCCATGAGCGGGGGTGTTTGTAGAGGAACAGCTCCATGGCCATAAAGTCTGAGAACAGCCATAGTATTTAGCACGGGGAGACAAGAGGAGTGGAAAAATGTTCATTGAGCTTTGCTGGGGCACTCGGGGCAGCTGGCAAGCACTGGAGCCTGCCTAAAAATAGCAAAAATAACCCTAGAGGAAATAAGTGATGATGATTTCCAGTTGAGCTGCTCTGGTCAAGCTGTCTGGAGATGCCCTCAGACCCTGAGGTGACTGTGGGTAGAACCCAGCCTGCTCCTCGCTGCTGCTGGCTGCAGAATTGGCTGAGATCCTGCTCAGAGCTCTTGGATCTGGGATGTTTGCTTGCCAATACCATCCATCATCAACCCAGGAGACTGCTGCGTGCCTTTTACCCTCAGATAAAGGTTCAAGAAAAGCTTTGGTTCTAGGAAATTACCAGTGCTGCTGATCCTGATTAAAGCTCAGTGGAGGGCCAGAGCCCTGTGTGCCACCCTGGGTGCCTTGGGGCTTTCCTGCAGGGAAAGGCTGGCAGTTGGCAAGGAAACAGAACTGCTACATGAAAAGTGTGATGAGAGGAAAATAAATGTAGGGACCAGGCACTCTAAGAAACAATTTCACCTGACAGTGGTGTTAAAAAGGAGATTTTGCGTCTGCATTTGGCAGCACCTGCTTTGGAAACCACCAGGAGCCCTGGAGCTTCTGAGGCTGCACCTGCAGATGCAATAGATGGGGGCTGGCCTATGCTGCCACTGCAGAGAGCACTTCCCAAAATCCCAGCCTGTGTCAAATGGGGTGTCTGAGAGCCTGGGCTGGAATCTGTGTCCGAGGCAGAGCTGGTGCAGTGCTGGGGATGCTCTCCCCAACAGCCACAACCTTTATCTCTTTAGCAATCCAACTTCCAGAGGTTTTTACTCCCTGCAGGCATCTGGGATCCATCTCCAGGTGTAGCCTCCCCTTCTTGCAGCTGCTTTTGTAGATTTTTTTTAAATCCCAAAGAGTTTAGAGCCAAATGTTTGGAGACTCTGTGTGTATGCACACGTGTGTGAGTGTGTGTGTGCAGAGTTGCCACCCTCAGGATCTGCCAGGGCACTCCAAGCAGCACAGCAAACCCACACAGCGTGGTACTGGCTCCATCCCAAGGTGCCAGTAGCACAACTCAGTGCTAAAGAGACATTTTTACAATCCATAAACACATATAAACAGCGACTGTAAAATATTTTCCATAATATAGCTGTGGGAATACATGACATTTAAAGCAATTTCCTGTATCTAGATTTATTCTGTGCCATGCCTTTTTCTGTTCATAAATCCACTTCTCTGCAGGCACTACAGAATTCTACCTGCACTTTCTGTGTATGAAAGACAGAATGAATTTGTGGGAGATTTTAAATGTAGTTTCTAGGCTAAAAACAACATGACAGTACCTGGAATATCTGTGGGGCTCTGGCCCCACCTGTGGCATCCCCTGATGGCACATCTGTGATGGCACTTCTGTGACAGCACTTCTCATTCTTCACCTCCAGCATCCCCAGCATCTTTGATTGGCCTGGTGATGCCTTCAGGCTCTGGCACAGCACCTGCTCAAACGTGGATTGTGACCACAGTCTCCTGCAAAATGAGGTTTCAATATGATCTTTCATTAGACCAGCTTGATCCAAGCCCCATCCAGCCTGGCCTTGGGCACTGCCAGGGATGCAGGGGCGGCCACAGCTGCTCTGGGCACCTGTGCCAGGGCCTGCCCACCCTCCCAGGAAAGGATTTCTTCCCAAATCCCACCCAGCCCTGTCCCCTGGCAGTGGCAGCCATTCCCCTTGTCCTGTCACTCCAGATCCTCAACCAAAGCCACTCTCCAGCTCTCTTGGAGCCCCTTTAGGCACTGAGATGCTGCTGGTTGATCCGGGACATATCCCAGACTCAAAATTCCCATTTTCCATATGCTATTGATGGGTAAATCTGCTCAGCCCAGGCAGTGAAAGTTCCTGGCCCCTGCTCACCTCCCACCACACCCCACATGTGTCCTGACCTTTTCCCTGTGTGTTCCTGGGCCAGGTGAGCTGCAGAGTGCCAAGAGATGAGCAATATTTACTACCTGACACGCAGTGGGTGTCGCAATCCCTGGTCATAATTGTGTTTGAGAGTTATAATAGCGGAGAGAGAGTTTTACCTGGGCTCCCTTCCCGCCTCCTGTGGGTTCCAATCAGACACCGGGTGTTTTTCAAGCTGGTTTTCTGAGCGTGTAATTTTAGCACGTACGTCAATAGAGAGGAGAAACAAAAACAGAATTCACCGTGATAAAATTAAAAGGACAAGAGTGGCTCCTGCCCGGCCCCACCCAGCCAGGACACAGCCCCCCGCCGCCTCCCACGCTGGGGGAGCATCACCTCGGGCTGTGTCACAACGCTGTGAATCACCTGCCCCCGGTCCCCACCGCGACCCCCGGGCTCCCTCCCTCCCTCCCTGGCTGCCTTTAAAGCCCGGCGGCGGCAGCGTGTGCCCAGCGCTCGGTGTCACCCCTGCTGTCACCTCTCTTGCAGCCCGCGGGATGGCCGAGGGGGAAATCACCACCTTCACCGCCCTGACCGAGAGGTTCAACCTGCCCGCGGGCAACTACAAGAAACCCAAACTGCTCTACTGCAGCAACGGGGGGCACTTCCTGCGCATCCTGCCCGACGGCACCGTGGATGGCACCAGGGACCGCAGCGACGAGCACAGTGAGCAAACCCCGGGGGCTGCTCGGGGCTCCCTGCCCTGATTCCATCAGCCGGGAATGGGGGGAGCTGGGGAGAACGGGATCTGGAGCCAGGGTTGTGTGGCACACACCGCCCGGGGGACAGAGGCAGCTGCAGCTCGGACACAGAGCAGGGAGGTGCGATGTGTGTGCTGCCCGAGCGTGGATGTGAAGTTTGTAAATAGATACCTGCGGGATTAAACGTGGCACCGGCTGCAGCTCACGGCGGGCAGGGAGACCCAGGGGACAGCGCAGGGCTGGGGCACACAGGGGGCAGCTGGCCCCGGCAGGGAGGGCTCAGGGCAGCCTGGCATCCCACACGGAATCCTGTGCTGTCCTTGCCTTGCCATCCGTGTGCCACAGCGATTTCACAGGTCACCCGTGCCAGGTGTCCCCTGACCTGTCCCCATCGCTGCCCTGGTGGCTCCAGCCCTCGGGACACTGGGACCTCTGCTGGGAGGAGCTGCTCCCGCAGACCCCACGGCTTGTCCAGCCAAGGAACCCTTGGGGATTTTGTGCTTTTGGTGCTCTTGCATCACCAAAAACTCTTCAGAGGATTTTTTAACCCGCTGCCCAGGAGAGCTGGACAGGCCACACAGCAAATGCCCTGCAGGGCTCCGTGGGCTCTCCCCCTCCTCGGCTCTAGCAGCACCTCTGGGTGCACCATATCCCAAACATTTACTGGACTGGCTTTAAAGCCCGGCGGCGTCCCATCTCGTCAGAAGGAAGGGCTGGGAGGAGCCAAGCCAGCCTTACAGAGTGCTAAGAAAAGCACTTTTATTTTCTTTAAACCACAAACACACATGTGGCCTCTGCCCCCAAACTGAACCTTTCCTCTCGCTATTGTTGTTTTAATGACAGGCAGTTTAGAGCCGAGTTTTAATTACCAACACTGTCTGCCCAGCACGAGGCAGCGCTGGGGGATGGATAAGGTGAGCTCCCTGAGGCTGGATAAACACAGTGTGCAGCTCCAGCCTCCAGCCAGGAATAAACCTGGCACGTAACCCTCAAACCCCTGGGAAAGGCTGGACAGTGACCCAGAGGATCTGCCAGAGGCAGCACTGGGCTCACAGACACACCAGGAGCAGTGGTTTGAGCTCAGGCAGGGTCTCTGCAGCATTTCCCAGAGGTTTTGCTGGTGTCAGGATCAAGATGGAATCTCTTGGGGTATGAGGAGCCACCAAGGACATGAGCACCCACTCTGCGCCCCTCTCAAGCTGCTGTCTCACAGCCCAGCCCTGTTCCCTCTGGAAAAGCAAATCCCTCACCTTGCAGTGGCCCCAGGGCTGCACGGGGGCAGGGAGTGCAGGCAGCTCCTGCACCCCAGCACGTTCACACCTCCCTGGCTGCCGGCCTGGGGCCGCGTGTTTGCAAACCCCTGCCAGCAAGGAACCTCCTGTAAACGATCTCATAAACTGGGAAACAGGAATACACTAATATTTACAGAGGAAACTCCTGGAAGGGCTGTGTGCCAGCAGAGCAGCCTGGAGGAGATGTAGCCTGCTCTGAGCACCCACGGCTGCCCAAGGTCCTGACCCTGGAAAATGATGGAGCTGCTCAGCATCACGGCCTGGTGTGCAAGAGGAGCAGCCCAGAGCATCACGGGCACTGTGGGATGGTGTCACCCAGCTGGGACAGCCACCTGCCACCCCAGGGGGGGACAAGACACAGAAACACCCCCGGTTCATTGGGAAGCCAGGGGACAGCAGCGTTCCAGCTGCGCCGGTGCTCTGCAAACTGCCCGTGCCCATTGTGTGCCAGGAAAATATGGAGGACTCTTATTCTTCTCTTAAATGGCCTCAGAATCAGGGAGGGTCTCTAAGAAGAGCAGAAGGAGTCGCCCTCTCTAAGCCTTTGTTGTCCAGCCCCATGTCAGGATCCACTTCCCACACCCTCTACGTGGGCATTCCAAGCTTGCACCAAGGAATGGAAAGAAAACTTACCTGGACCCTGCAGATTCGCCAGGATGAAGCTCATGCTCCTCTCTACAAAAAGTCTCCTTTTCTTTCTTTCATCCCATTACTTCATGGAGGGAAATCTCTGTACAGACCTGCAAGAGAACCTGTAAGAATTAATGCACAAGCTCCTTCCTCTGGACCCGCTGTTCTCCCGCCCTCTGTGACCAAAAACCTCAACATCCCCTCTGGCAGCAGGAGGGACCCTCACTCCCCTCTCTCAGGGACAGATTTTAGAACAATATCATCATTTTCATCCCATTTCCCCTTTTTCTCCCTGGGCTGCTCCTCAGCCAGGTCCCAGGCCTGCAGCACCCCAGGGAATGCAGGTGGGCTGGGGTTTTCCCAGGGCACATTCCCAGCCTAAACCAGGCATGCACGGGGGCCAAGTATTCCTGCAAGCCTGCACCCACACAATTTCCTCATTAACTATCATTTGCTGAGCAGGAAATGCCAAAAATGAAGGATGTGAACCATTACAGCAAAGGTTTCACTGGAACGGGTGTTCCACCAGGCCAAGAGGTAACATTGCCTTTTACCTCATCTAAATAAGGATAAATAAATTAAATATAAACAGGAAGGAAGGAGCTGGAGCCGAGACATCCGTTCGTACTTCGTTCCAACCAACCTAAATATTGCTGTTATAAATCTTAGGGGAAAAAAAGCTGCCTACAGGATGGGAAGGATCACTGGGAAGAGCTGGAATTTGCAAATCACTGTGACTGCAGCCACAGCTTTTTCTATTTCCCCATTCTCCATCTACAATGCACTGGATAAATCCAGCTGCAGCAGCCTGGCTGGAGGGGATGCTTTGGATCAGGGGTTTGCAGTGCAGGCATCTGCACTCTGCCCATCCCTGGCTCAGCTCTCAAAATACTTCTTCATATGTCACTCCTTAAGTGTCTTGTCAAACCACATGAGAAATTTGTAAATTAGAGCCAGAATTAAAACCCCAATCTCCTGTGTCCCATTCCAGCATCGTAACCAAAAGGCTGCCCTTCCTTTGATGTAAAAGAAGGGAAAAATTGGTCTTTGGTTCCTAAAGGATGGCTGTGGGATTTCTTTGAAGAAGAGGGTACAAGGAGACACTTTTATTATACACTGTACTGTTTCCTATAAACTATAAGCCAGACTTTAACAAAACACCCCACTAACCTTCCTGGCAGCTCCTTTTCCTCCCCGCTTCTCTTATTTTCCTTTCACTGTTGTTATTTTTGCTCCAGTTCAGCTGCAGCTGAGTGCAGAGAGCGTGGGGGTGGTGCACATCAGGGGCACGCAGTCGGGGCAGTACCTGGCCATGGACACCAACGGGCTCCTCTACGGCTCTGTAAGTGGGGGCATCCCCCGGGATCAGACACGGGCAGGGCTGCAGCAATCTCACAGCTGGGTCATGCAAACCACAGGCAATAATCAGGCTCTGTTTGTGATTCTGGCAGCTGCACGGCCACTCTGCATCTGGCTCTGTTTTGGGGGGAAATAAGTGAATTACCAAATAATGCCGTTTACTGCCCTGCCCTGTGACAAATATTGTATTTCCTGTCAGACACTTGATAAATATTGTGTTCCATACCTGGAGCAGCAGCTGCCACCTGCTGTAGGTGTCCCTGCCCTGGAAAAGGGGCTGGAGCTCAATGGTCTTTAAGGTCCCTTCCAACCCAAACCATTCTGGTTCTGTGCTCTGAGCCTGCAGCTGCCCCCACACAGCTCAGGGCCAGAGCAGGAGCCAGGGCCAGGAGCAGCTCAGGGAGCACTGATTGGCACTGCCAATTAAAACTCCCAGGTCACAGACACCCTGATGCTGGAATGGCCATGGGGAGAAAATCAAGGCCACCTACCCCACAGTTTAAATATGAGCTTTACTGGGGTGTGGAAATCTCAGAGGTGGGTCTGGATGGCACCTTAGAGGGGAGAGCTGAGCTGGGATTGTCACATCAGGAACATCCCCATCCCCACGGCAGTGCCCAGCTCACTGTCCCTCCCCCGGGCTCTCTTTCAGCAGTTACTGGGTGAGGAGTGTCTGTTCCTGGAGAGGCTCGAGGAGAACCACTACAACACCTACGTCTCCAAAATGCACGCGGACAAGAACTGGTTTGTGGGGCTGAAGAAGAACGGGAACAGCAAGCTGGGCCCGCGGACTCACTATGGCCAGAAGGCGATCCTCTTCCTGCCACTGCCCGTCTCAGCCGACTGAGACCCGGCCCCAGAGCTCAGAGATGACCCCAAATCCCAAAACCCAACTGCTGCTGCCTCCCTAGAGCTCATCAGAGCTCCGAGCTTTAGGTCAAGGCTTTGCCCAATCCAGCCAATGCAGAGTGCCTTGGCTCTACACGAAGCTTTGCAGAGATGAGGGGACGAGCCCTGACACCCTCCCAAGGGCCACAGGGCCCCATCTCCCCCTGCCCTCAGCTGTGTGCCCGTGTGTGCCATGACCCTTGGCTGTGTGCCCATGTGTGCCAGGACCCTCAGCCATATGTGCCACGTGTGCCCGTGTGTCATGACCTTCGGCTGTGTGCCATGTGTGCCATGTGTGCCATGACCCTCAGCTTTTTGTCCATGTGTGCCATGACCCTTGGCTGTGTGCCCATGTGTACCACAACCCTCAGCCATGTGTGGTCATGACCCTGGATTGTGTGCCATGACCCTCAGCTGTGTGCCATGTGTGTGCCATGACCCTTAGCCATGTGTCCATTTGTGCCATGACCCTTGGCTGTGTGCCCATGTGTGCCAGGACCCTCAGCCATATGTGCCACGTGTGCCCATGTGCGTCATGACCCTGGATTGTGTGCCATGACCCTTTGCTGTGTGCCCATGTGTGCCATAACCCTCAGCTGTGTGCCATGTGTGTTCCATGACCCTCAGTCCTGTGCCTGTGTGTGCCATGACCCTCAGCCATGTGTCCATTTGTGCCATGACCCACAGCTGTGTGCTATGTGTGTGCCATGACCTCAGCTGTGTGCCCGTGTGTGCCATGACCTTCAATTTTGTGCCATGACCCTCAGCTTTGTGTCCCTGTGTGCCATGACCCTTGCCTGTGTGTGCCACAAGCTGCAGCTCCCAGGACCTGCCCTGGGCAGGCACCCAGAAATGTGCCCCAGGGTCACGCTGGTTCCCACAGAAGCGCACACTTGGTGTCCCCAGGCGTTCTCCCTGGATGCTGTGTGTGAATTTATTTATCCATCCAGGTGTGTAGCTTCTGACATGCCCTCGAGCAATCCCAGATTGCACCATCAGCCCCGCTAGGCAGGGCCAGCCTGGTGAGTGCCAGCTGGGCACGTTAAGCTGAAGTGGGCAAAGCTGCAGCCTCAGACCTTGGCCTCCCTCACAACATCAACAGTGTGTATTTCATGCTAGTACCTGCCATATGTTATTTGTATTTATTTATTAAGTAAATATGTCTCTTCTACAGGCTGTTGGTAAGTGATTCCAGGCACCTTGAGGCTGGTGAGGATGGGGCAGGGGCAGTGACTGCTGTGATGTACAACAGCAAGGGCTGCACAAGGGCAGCAGAGCATCACGCCCCTTCCCAGAGGGATTCCCCCCACTGCCTCCGTGTCTGGCCAAAAATGGGCCTCTAAAAATGCCAAATGTTGGCTCCCAAAGCCCCTGTGGAGCTGAGTTTCCCCACTCCTGCCAGCTGAGGACATCACCAGAGTGCCACACTGCCATGCTCCACCCACAGCATGCCCAGCTCCTCTGGAAAACCTGGCCCAGGGCCTCACCACCCCCACGGGGAACAATTTCTCTCTAATATCAAATCTAAATCTGCCATCCTTCATCTTAGAGCATTTCCCCCCTGTCCTATCTGCCATCAAGGACAGGGACAAGACACGAGTGCTCCCTGCTCCCAGCAACCCGGGATCAGCCTCCCGTGCAGGGAGGAACAAAAGGCACCCCGCCTTGCATATTTCTGCAGCAGCAATTAGCCACTAATTGCTGCGCTGTACAATTGCTCTGCTAATTACTGAACTCCTGAACTTCTGCACTTGCTGCCTCCCGGACCTTCTCCCCAGCGCCGACAGCATCTCTGTATTCCCGGTGCTCCCAGGCCAACAGGAGCTGGCATGGGAATGTGTGCTGGGGAGGAGCATGTGCCAGCCCTTGCACCCCCAGAGCTGCTCCCCACCTGTGGGATCCACAGGAAATAAAGGGGAAAGGTGAATTCTGCCAATCCTGCAGGTCCCAGTGCTCCTCTGGGCCAAGGGAGGGACCCAACCACTGCCTGGCTCAGCTGCTCTGGGGGCCAGCACGATATTCCCATGGCAAACACAGAGCTGGGACAGACAGGGGGATGTGGAGAGAAACACCACCCACACTCTGCTGAAACACAGTGCTCGCCCTCCCTGGGAGAGCCTGGGCTGTCACTCAAGTCAAGAAGTGAATGAATGCATGAGCAGGAGAACCAGGTTTCTAATTAACCTGGGAAGTTGGACCGTGTCAGGCTGGATTCAGCTGGGCTGTCTGCAGCACCTCATTAACCCGGGGCACCCTCGTTAGGCCTCCAAAACCGCCCCCGCAGGTACGGCCGGGCACCCAGCGGGGGAAAAATGTCAACACCTGGTCTGAAAAATAATCCCCGGGGAAACCGCAGAAATTGCTTCAGACAGACGGACAAACCAGCGCGGCCCGGAGAAACCACCTCGGGGTGTTTGTCCTTAGGGGAGAGGCAAAAATAGAGAATTATAAGACTTAATAAAATCATTACACCTGAATATCGCTCCCAGTAAGTGCTGGGAGCCCGAGCGTGCCGTGAGAGGGTTGCTGGGCAGGGCTGGGCTGCAGGGCTGGAGGCACCGTGGAATAAAGAGAATAAATAAACTCAGCCCCGCAGGTTGACAGGGGAGTGGCGCGTCCCCTCCGGGATGCTCGGGAGGCACCGTGGAATAAAGAAAATAAATAAACTCAGCCCCGCAGGCTGACACGGGAACCGCGCGTCCCCTCCGCGCTGCCCGGGAGGTGGCGGTGCCGAAGCGCCGGGAGCTCGGGCGGCGGGACCGGGCATCCCCCGGCGCTGCCGCTGCCAGCGGGCGGACACGGCAGCGCCAACATCTGGCTCAGCATCTGGAGCACAAATGGAGCGAGAGGAGCGGCCCGGGACGCCGAGGGTCCCCCCTGTGCCGCTGCTGCGTGGGGCCGGGGCTGGCCGGGACCCCCGTGGGGAGCGGGAGGGGTCGCTCCACCGGCAAAACCGCTCGTCCTGCAGCGTGGCTTCTCCTTCCTCTTCCTCTCACCCCGTGGCTGCTCTGCCCGGGGGACAGCGCTGGGCCCCGGCGCGAAGAGCCAAACCAACCCGAGCGACAGAGCCTGGAACAGGCGGTTATTGGAGTCTGGGAACTGATGGGAATCCAAGCAAAAGGAAAGCTTGGGTTTCTGCTGCTTCCCCGCGGTTGGCATTTTGGAAAGGCTGCCGGGGGACACACACGGCTCGGGACGGGAGCTGTGGGACACGGGTCGTGCAGCAGCGTCCCCTCGGAGGCTCCGGCACCGAGCCAGGGAGCCCTGGAACCCCGGCCCGGGCCCTGGCGATGCTCATCCTCATCCTCATCCTCATCCTCATCCTCATCCCTGCAGTGCCCCAGCCTGGCCATGCTCATCCCTGCAGGGTCCCAGCCCCAGCCCGGGGCCTGGCCATGCTCATCCTCATCCTCATCCTCATCCTCATCCTCATCCTCATCCTCATCCCTGCAGTGCCCCAGCCTGGCCATGCCCATCCCTGCAGGGTCCCAGCCCCAGCCCGGCCCCTGGCCATGCTCACCCCTGCAGTGTCCCCCCCTGCACACATCCTCCCCCAGCACCCTCCACTGCACTCCAGAGCTCCCTCTCCCCTGGTCTGACCTTATGCCAAACCATTTTGGGATGCCCAAATGAGAGAGAGGTTCTTAGGGCAGCACATCCATTCCCCTTTGTGCCCTGACTCCACTTTTAGAGCCAGCACCTGAAGAATTCCCAAGCTGAGGAGGGAGCTGGGGTAAACCTCTGTCCAGAGAACTGAACAGTGCAAATCTGTTGGTTAAAGAGGAGCGATTTCCATGAGGAAGGTCCCGTTGGGAAGAACGGAAGGATTTGCCAGAGCAAAGCCTGCCAAACCTCTTCCTCACAGCATCCCCACGGTTCTTGCAGGCTGGGCTCTCTCTCAGCACGTGCAGCAATTTGTTCTGGCCAGTGAGGGCGGCTTGTGGCAAGTGCTAATCCCAGCTCCGGGGTCGAGCCCCCCAGGAGAGGGGAGAGGCCCCCACTGGCAGCCCTGGCTCCTCCCGAGACACGGAGCATCCCAAAGCAGCAGCTTTGTGTAATCCCCACACAAAGAGGCGGTCACTGCTAATGGGTTTACCTGCTTAATTCTCCCCGGCCCTTCCTGGCTCTCAGGGTTTTCCCTTCCCCACCGGCTCGGTGCTGCAGGAAACTCTGCTTCCCACATTAAGCAGATTGTCTGCGGCAGGACAGGCCAGCGCATTTATCCTGCTGAATTCCCCAGCCGTGACTCGGTGGCGTTTCCAGGATGTGAATCCTCTGTCCCTCACATCCTTCCCTGCCCTGTTTCCGGAGCTGAGCCATCACACATTTATCAATTTATCACACAGCATCTCCAACCCCCCTGGCTCCCAGAGCACCTCCCCTGGGGAATCTGCTGCCACCCCAAACTGCCCAGAGGAGCCCTGATGCTCCTGGTGACCCCCAAAACATCTCCCACCCCCCTGGGGGGCTCATCCCTGCCCAGCACAGCCCCACATCAGAGGCTCCTGGTGGTGGGTACGCTTGGGACAAGCTCAAACACTCCCCACCACCCCAAATTTCTGCTTTCTGCAGGAATTATCCCAACAGGGCTTTCCTCTTCTTGCAGGAGAGGAGGTGGAAGGACATTCACACCCACACGTGCCAAAAGAGCCAACCTCTGCCTCAATTAAAAATGGTGTCTAGGCTCAGCCTAGCAAATTCTGGCCTAATCTGGGGAGGAAGGGCTCTATCACAGCACAGCTGGGCAGGACTCTGGGCAGGAAAATAACTTCCAGGCACAGCCATAAGAGTTACAGCTTGATAACTCTGGCTGCAAGCTTTGTGCTCCTCAGAGAACAAGGCCTCAAGCTCATGTCCAAGGGCAGCCCAGCTTTCCAAAGCAAATCCAAGCACAACTCAAAGCCATCAGAATCCAATCGCTGCTCACTCGAGCAGATCCCCCTTGTCACTGAGCACGGAAATTCAATATATGGGAAGAACTTGCAACAAAAAAAAAAAAAGAAATTCTGTTTATTTTCTTAGCAGGAGTTTGGCCTAAACCCTTCACTTTTGGAAAGAGAGTCAGTAACTCTGTCACTTCTTTTTTTACCCTCCTTTAATTACTTTTCTAACCTAAATGAGAACCAAAAGGAAGGCCTGGGGCACTATCACAGATGTACCCTGGCCAAAAATGCGATTCCAAAATGAGACACTGCGTAATGAATTATAACTAAAACACTGTTTTACCAACTTTCCCCAGAATCTGGACAGGCTTTCCAATACAAAAAAAAAATCGTATTTTTTTGTAGCCAAACAACCTGTGTAAGAAAGCTTGGGAAGGGCATCCATAAGGATGTCAGCTGCCATTGCAGAGCTCTGTGTCCAAGGGAAAAGGCACACGGACACTGTGCTTTGGATTTAGCTCCACCAACACCGCGAGGAAACCCTCCACCCACACTGCTGGGTAACTCAGCTCCTTCACACGCCAGGCTTTAGCTTTCTGTGCAGTTTACATTGTGTTAAGCCCATCTAGACAGAGAACCATTTCCTCCTGCTTAACAGCCCCGCGGTTCCTCCCCGGCACCTGGCACGCCGCTAAGCCCCCGCGATTAACACTGTCTGCAGCAAGGAGCAGAGAGGTGCCCACGGCCCCTCAACGCCCTCTGCTCCCCCAGCCTGCCCTGGGCTGGGGTTCTGGGACAGATCTGCCTCCCTCCTAACGCTTGGGACACATTAATTCAGTCTGTGCCCATGGGATGGGCACGCAGAGCAGCTCCATGGACTGTCCTGCTCCCCCAGCCAGGAGTTGTTCCATTCTGTTCCATTCTGTTCCTCCAAACCCTTCAAAACCACCTCTTCTCCTTCCTCACTGAAATGCAGGCTTAGACCTCCTATTTTTTTAGCAAAATCCTTTTTCTGGTGTCCCTCACTGCTCTCTCAGGTGCTGCCCACATTCCCAGGTCCTGCTCTCTGCCCCACTGCTGCCCACCCCATCTCCCAGCCCACCTGCCTGTGGAACCAGGCAGAAATTACACCCCAGAGAAGAGTTAAAGTTAAACCAGCCTGGAGAGTTGCTTCTGCCCCACTTTGCTGCCTGAACAGCGTCCAAAAGCAATTAGGCAGCACAATAACCCCGGTCAGGAGCGCGGAGGCTCCACAGGGACAGACAGACAGCAGCAGCACCGGCCACCCTGCTCTCTCCAGGATTTTCCCCCAAGGCCATTTCCATTCACAAACACAAATGGATTTTCTTTCCCCAGGTTCTGAACCCCCAGGCTGGGCTCTCCCCCTGGCAGGCCTGGCCCTGTCCCCACACTGTCCTTGTCCCCTCGGGACACAGGGACCCCAAGGAGGCCAACACAAACTACCAGGGGACACCAGGCGTAGCACTGACAAATCTGCAAATAAGTGTTGAAAATAAGAAGAAAAGAAGAAATCAAAGGACCCAGAGGAAGGAATCTGCCCGGGGAACAGCTCCATCTGGGCTTGGCAGCAGGGCACACTCACCACATCACCGCAGAGGGACGATGGCTTCTGGCCAGGACGGAGCTGCTGGCCCTGGCCCCGCAGGGATTCGGCCACTTCAAACTGAGGCTGCAGGAATTCTCTGCTGAAACGGGGGCCACACAGCCAGGGATTCCTGAAAAAAATAATGGGTGGGTGCTTCCCTCGTTTCCCTGCCCTGGCCAGGCTGGGAAGGGTCCCCAGCAGCAGGGGGCTGTGAGCAGCATCACCTCAGGTCTCTGTCCCACAAAGCCATCATTTCCTGCCTGTGCTTTATTTGTCCCACGTGTTTATTTTCTATACAGTTCACCCTGAAATATGGCAGTTTGGACTTTCCAGGCTTTGCTATTCACTGGGGTAAACCCCACATGTGGGATGACAAAGAGATGGAACCAGCCAGCGCTGATTCTGTGCTCTGGCTTCTGCCAGCTCCAGAGAGCCTCTGTGGGCTTTGGGGGGTTTTGTTTCTTGGCCTTTTTTTGCTTTTACTTTTTTCCCTTTTTTTCAACTGAACTCGTTCTCTTAACACTTCCTAGCATCAATATTTTCAAAAGAAAGAAATAAGAAGGAAAAAAAACCAAAAAGCTCTGCTGAGATCTACTTTTCCAGGTTGTCACAAAAATAAGAGAATCCCTCAGGATGCCACGGGTGATTGCTGGGATGTGCCAATGGAACAGCGACCACAGGTCCTGTTCTGGGGGTGTAACAGTGCTCCCCCACCTCACCAGGACCTTAAATCTGGGCATTTTGGGACAGAGCCTCTCTGTGATGATGACAGCAGGATGCTAAGCCCCAGCTGGAGCAGTGCCATGACCATCCCCCAGCCCAAGGATCAAGAATGAGAATTAAAAGAAAGGAACAACAACAAAAAAAAACACCCTCTCTTTGAAATCAGTTTTAAGTAAACAAAAAATTGATCTCACAAGCTTCAGTAACCACAAGCATAAATTTGGGGTTGGCTGGGCTCTGTTTGCTTGGGTCCTTCCACATCACATATGAAGCCTATTTTAGGATGATTTGCTTGAGCGGTTCAGCACATCACCAGGGCCAACATGCACTGCACAGTCACCCAGGGGCCACTGCTGTCCCCATGGCCACGGGGAGAGGGGGAGGCAGAGCTGGGCTGGAGGGCAGACAAAGCCCCTCATCCCCTGGGCAAGCTCTGGCACGAGTTCTCCCTCTCAGCTTCTCCTGCTGCTGGCCACGTTCTCAGCTGCCTGTTTTTATCCCCAGCCTGGAAGCAGCCCCTGGATGCCTCTCCTTGCCCCAAGACAGGCAGCTGTGGCAGCTGTCACCTCCCCAAGGGCAGGGACACTCACAGTGACCTCCACATCCCGCAGCTCCCACCGTGCCAGCTCAGCCTCAGAGCCCTGGCCCAGGAGTGGCAGCAGAACTGCAAAGCTGCAGGGAGGAACATCCCACAGCCTTCTGGGGACACCAGGGCCTGGGGGTGGCCGTCCTTGGCCAGGGGCTCCTGTGCTCCCAGGCAAAGGGAAGGCAGGGAGCTGCTGGCTCTGGACACTCCTCTGCCTCCCAGAGCCTTCCACCCACTCCAACAGCAGCCACTGCCTGCCCCGAGCTGCCTCAGCACCCCCAGGCTCAGCACACACTGCCACGGTCAAAAAACACTCCTTCCCACCTGCTGGCAAAGCAGGAGCACGGAGGCAGAGCCAGTCCCTCGTCCTCACAGGAGAGGGGAGGCTTGGAGCAGGACCCCAGAGTAATGGGGTGAGGGGAGCAGGACCCCAATTAATGGGGTGAGGGGAGCAAGATCCCAATTAATGGGGTGAAGGGAGCAGGACCCCAGAGTAATGGGGTGAAGAGAGCAGAACTCCCAATTAATGGGGTGAAGGGAGCAGGGCCCCCAGGCAATGGAGTGAAGGGAGAAGGACCCCAAAGTAATGGGGTGAAGGGAGCAGGACCCCAGGCAATGGGGTGA
>VWYN01024635.1:61172-64579 GCA_013400075.1 Hippolais icterina | reverse complement strand
AGGACTCTCAATTAATGGGGTGAAGGGAACAGGACCCCAAAGTAATGGGATGAAGGGAACAGGACCCCCAGGCAATGGGGATGAGCTCAGAGCTCTGGGGTGGATGGAGCCCGATGCAGCAGCACAAATCCAGCACAGAACAGTGCAGGCTGCTGTGAAATCAAAGAATGAATTCCTAGGGCTGACACATCAGTGCTGAGGCTGGAGGCCACACACAGCTGGAGCTTCACCTACCCTGACAAAAAGCAAATCAAACTCACACCTCTAAACCCCTGGCAGCTCATCCCCAAGTATTTTACATTTCAAGAACAGCTGCTGTTATCTTCCAAAACTCTCTGATTAAAATCTGACTGGCACGACTGCAGGTTGGCTGCATTTAGTCCCTGACTAGGAGTGAACTGTTCAGTTTTCCAGAATCCCAAGGCAGAAACGCTCCCCAGTGAGATGGACAGGACGTGCTTTTAGTGGTTTAGCAACTGTGCATCCTGTGTGTCCTTCGTGACAGCCTCGAGCCCCACCAGGGCTCCCTCACGCTGCTTTAAGCACATCTGCACTTTTGTAGTAATTCAATATAAATATATATTTATATCAGGTCCAGGAGTTGGACTCAATGATCCCTGTGGGTCCCTTCCAACACAGGATATTCCGTGATTCTGTGATATATTTGTCATACGTTCAGGAAGGCTGACTGACTTTTCAGAGTCTTGCAGGGTTTGGAACAAGCAACGATTATAACCAGGAAAAGAGCAGAGTGAGACATCTCCCATCTTTTTATGGAATAAAAGTCCCATCTCTATCATCATAGGGATAGACCTGATATTAAACTCAAGCTACTTGAATACAGGAAAAAAAAATCAGGATTCTACAAAGAAAATTCCACACTATTGTTGTCAGGTTTTAACACTTCAAGACAGGTAGGAAAAGAATTTCTCACCTCTCACAGGAAATCATCTGGAATTTCTGTGGAAAAGAGCCTGACCTGCTGAGGCACACACAGAGATCACAGGGAGACAACAGGGCCAGGGCAGCAGCTCACCTCACTCACAAAGTGGGCTCAGGTGGGAGCATCACCTCGCACAGGACATGGATCCACAACAGCAACTCCAACCCCTGTGTGGTTTTTGTGCATGCCTGGATGGAAAGAATAATTCCAATTATCCATTTGCTGCGACTATTTGGCATTAGTGAGGTTCTGTATTTTGCTGCTGGTGCTTAAATCCTGCCACGCTTGGCTGAGGAAGGCTGAGGATGGCCCAGGGGGTTTCTTAAGTGTGGTTTCTATCAAGATATTTAACTTTCTAATATTTTTTTAATGCTTTTGCCGATTTTATTCAAATCTAATAAATCTTAATCTCTCTGTCAGCAGCATCTGCACTGCTGTGAGAGAGCAGCATCTCCGTGGACAGATGTGAGGGGGGCACAAGGGACAAAGCCCCCGTCCCCAGGGCTTGTCCTCCCTGGTCACACAGCCTGCAATGTCCTAGTCCAGAGCACGGGAGCTTTAACCACCTGCTGCCAGTGGGAAATGACAATGACAGGGAGAAAAGGCAGATTTTATTGTGTCTGGAGAACTGCAGCTCTGTGAAGCTCAAGTATTTAAATAGACAAGAATCTTTTGTCCAGGAAACTGAGCACTAATAATAACATTTCCTCCCGCAAAGAAGGCTTCTTCCCAGCTGCTTTCCACGGTCTCTGCCTCCTCCTGTTCTCTGGCACTGTCCCAGACCTTGTCACCCCCCTTTCCCCTCTCAGGCTACACAACACCCCACGCTTTTCCAGGCTGCCTTCCCTCCACGCCCCAGCTTTCCCTCCTCCACCAAACATCCAGATTCTCTATTGGATTCCCTGCTCTGTTTTCTCCTCCAGGCTGCCTTGGCAAGCACACACCAGAAAGAGGAAGCCTCTCCTCTGCTCCTCTGGTGCCCAGAGCCATGGCACACCCCAGTCCCCCATCCTTGCTGGGAGAGCCTGGCCCTGCTCGTACAGACATCCCACTCTGAGAGCACAGGACACCAGCAGAGCCACCACCAGCATCTCTTCCCAAATGCCCACAGCTCCCCAAAGCCGTGGGGGAATTTTAAGAGGGATGAGAGAGGGCACAGCCCAGCATTCCATCTGCTCGTCGACTTTCCAAAGCCTGGCCAGAGCATGGAGGTGCTCCAGCTCTCCAACCAGCTACAAATTATTGAATTATTCATTCATTTCCTATGGGCTCGCTTCCCAAGTCAGCCCTAAAGAAAATCCACCCCCAGGACAGCAGTCCTGTGTGTGGGTGTCAGGATCCACTGCTGTGGCAGCACAGAGACCTTTGGGATAGCGGGGTACCTCATCAAGGAAGACAGGGAATTTCCTGGAGCAAAGACCAAGCCCTGGTTTGCTCCTGCCAGCACAGAACGATGTGCTGGAGGAGCCAGCAGCCATGGGAGAGCAGAGCTGTGGGTGCCATCCTCCCCTCTGGAATAACATCCCTGGGCCATGGCTGGGGGGTTAAACACGGGGGTGCCAGGAGCCCAGGGCTGGGGATGCCCTGGGGCCATCCCGTGGGACAGGAGCTCAGGGCTGGGGGTCCCCTGGGAACATCCTGTGGGACAGGAGCTCAGGGCTGGGGATCCCCTGGGATCATCCTGTGGGACAGGAGCTCAGGGCTGGGGATCCCTGGGATCATCCTGTGGGACAGGAGCCCAGGGCTGGGGGTCCCCTGGGGCCATCCCATGGGACAGAAGCCCAGGGCTGGGGATCCCCTGGGATCATCCTGTGGGACAGGAGCCCAGGGCTGGGGGTGTCCTGGGATCATCCCATGGGACAGGAGCTCAGGGCTGGGGGTCCCCTGGGATCATCCTGTGGGACAGGAGCCAACCTTGCAGCCCCTGCTGGGACAAAACAACGTGGAGAAAAGATTGAGAGGTCAGAAACGAGATCCTCTGGAAATCAAGCCTTACCTGGAGGAAATGCTGGGCTGAGGGAGCCGTGGCTGGGGTGGAAATGAGGGGTGAGAGCAGGGGATTGTGGCTGCTCAGAGATCTCAGCTCAAATCCTTCAATATCCTGCTGCTGCTGGGGGACCAGAGAGCCTCAGCAGAACCACGGCTTTACAAGGTGACAAAGCTGAAAACCAAAGGGCTGGGTAACCAGAGGAATAGAAAGAAATGAGTGAAATTAAAGGGGTTTAATGAAAACATATCTTGTTTCCATCCTAAAGAAGGAGAAGAGGCAGAACAAGTCTTATCCATAGCTCAACATACGTACTGGAATTAATTTAAGAACAGAAAATTCACAGGTAGAAAAAATATTGTTCAACCGTGACTGAAGTGTCCTGACAGTGTTGGTGCAAAATCTTTGTTGGTTCTAGAAAAATTAATTTGGTTTAATGTTGGTTTGATCTCTTGAGTTCAACAGGAACACAATCCT
>VWYN01024635.1:31172-58672 GCA_013400075.1 Hippolais icterina | reverse complement strand
AATTACCAACCCCACAAACCCCAGCACAGCCCTTGACCAGAACCATCCAGGGCACCACATCTTCCCACTGCCCAGGGTTAGTGCCCTGCCTGGGGTTTGTGGTTGGGCTTTTGGCTGGGGGTGACCTTTTTCTCTATTTTTGTTTTCTTTTTGGGGGGGTGGATTTTTTTTTTGGTTTTTTTGGTTTTTTGGGGGTTTTTTTTAGAAATAATCAACCAACCCCTTCCCGCTGAACAATAACCCACACTCAGGTTTGCACTAAGATTATCCCTCAGTTGCACACAGCCCACACCACCTCTATGCAAGTATTATGGGTTTTGCCATGGTTGGTTTCTAATTAAATTCCCCAGCTGAGCCCAAGGGCCATGGGGAGATAGGCATGCTCACAAACAGCATGGCACTGCCAGCCCCTGTGCTTCCAGTGGGAATCTCTCCTGGAAAAAGCTGGGAGCACTGAGCCTGCCACAGCTGAACCCTCCCCGTGGGCACAAACGTGCTGCCTTCATGTTCGTGGGGCGTGGGGCAGCCAGGCATGGGTGCTCACACTTCTCTTAGTGTTAATTAAGAATTACTCCTTTTTCCCCCAAAACCGAGAGCGTTTTCAACTGGAAGGTGGCTCTGCTCTGGAAAAAGAATAGAAATTCACTGCAGAATTCAGAAAGGAGAATAAACACAAATTTGCCTTGGGGCTGTTGGAGGTGAGATTCTGCTCAGGCTGTAGCAGTGTCACCAGTGACCTGCTGCTGGCTGTCACCTCTGCCACCACCCCTCTGCCACCACCCTTCTCCAGTGCCACCAGGGCATCCTGGGGGGAGAGGGAAGGGAAGAGCTGGGATTGATGGCACTGTTCTAAGCCAGTCCAATTTTCAACGACACAAACTGCTCATATTGGAATAAAGCTCCTTAAACCCCATGAATTTGAAGTTTATAGGTTGGCCTGATAATAGAAGCCAACTAGCATGCAATCCATCTTTAATTTTTTTTAATTTTTTTTTTCAGTCACTGCCTAAATTTCAGTCTTCTCCTTTTTGGCTCTAGTTTCAAACTCTCTTCCCAGGAAAATGTTTGTAAAAATAATTTGCTATAATTAGAAAAACGTTTCATTGGAAATTCATTACTGGAAGCCTGTGCTGCCAGTGGGAGCAGGGCAGGCTCCAGGACACCTCGCTTGGTGACATGTTCCTGCTGAACTGACAGCCCGAGAAACGCCCATGTTTGTGTTACAGGAGCTGGGCTTTGAGTTCCAGCTCCCAGAATCAAAGGATTATGTGTGGTTTGCTACATCTATTAAAAAGATCTGTTGATTCCAGTCCCTGTGCCTGGTGAGAGGCACTGGAGATTCTCAGGGAGAATGGGAACAACAAGAGCAGGGTATCTGTTATTTTGGGGGTGTTTCATGCAATACCTGCTCAGGTGTGGCAGTGCCACTGAGAGCTGGGGCCGTGCCTGTTTGCAGAACTCAGTGCTCAGCCTCAGCAGCACAGACACAGCCTCTGCATCCTGCCCTAGGGGCCTGGGAGCCACCAGCCCTCAGGAGAAGGGGGAACATCACGGACCAAAGGAATTTGGATGCTGTCTCTAAGCCCACTCGGTGCCTGAGTTTCAGGAGTGCCAGTGCTCTGTTGGGTGAGGAGCTCTGTTATCCCTGCTCCCCCTGGGCTCAGCACCAAGTATTCCCATGGCTGCAAACCAGGACTCCAGCCAGGGATGAGCGTTCCCTTCACCATCCCTCTCTCCACCCCTTTGCTCCGACGCTGAGCCCTTGGGATCCAGGATCCCACCCAGGCTGCTGCAGCACAGATCCCTCTGCCCTCCCCACCCCAGAGCTTCACCCCCAGCAAGGAAAACCAAGCTTGCTCTCTTGGTTAAAAGGGGAGATGGCACAAAAAGGGAGCCCCTGATCACATCTCTCTGCTCTGGGACTCTGAGCTTTGAATGTCCCTCCAGGTCTGGGACTTTCCAAACACAGAACTGTAACTCTCTGACCAATTACAAAGTAATTAAAAGACCCACCAAGAAAGCTTTGCATATGGGCTTTAATTATTACACCACAGTCCTGCCAGAAAAACACAAGAGAGGATCTTGGGCAGCTCGGAGGATGTATATGGCTTGTGTAGGTGGAGAGACCTAAGAGACTGTTACTTTGGGTAGGAAGTGGATTTTCCCTCTCCTATAATCTTGTTAAATTACCCTGGTTTTAAATTAATGATTTATATCTCCCTCTTCAAATCCAGAGGGGGAAAAATAAAACCCCAAACCCTCTCTAAACAGCCAGTGTGTGACAAGCAATACATTTTCACTTTCATTTACCCTCACGCTGCAAAGTTCACCCAGCAAACCAGAAGTGTTAAAGGCAAATACTGGGAAGGACCAGTTAAAAAAGAAAACCTTGGCTGAAGTGAGATGGAAAACAGATTTCCCGGGTTAGGTAAGTATCAGAAAATAATACATAATGTTAGACATCTGAAAAGGGAAGTAGGAAAATATTTAGGAATGTGCATAACCATTTGCAGCCTAAGAAAAGCACAAAAACTCAGTTTCATTAGGAAAGGACGCTGCAAACTGTGCCAGGAGGTGCCAGGCTCTGGGATCTTCCTGGGAAATGGCCACATCCTGTGCCCAGCACTGGTTTTCTGGGAGTGCCTGCGTGTAGCTGGCTGAGGATTCCCAAACAGATTCTCATTTGCCCTTTGGGTTTCAGGGAGCCTCCCTCCCTCCCTCCTTCCTCAAGCAGTTTGCATCTGTGTAGGTCCTGCAGCTTCCAGGGGGAATCATCTCTTAGCAACACTCACAAAAATAAAATAAAATAAAGTGAGACCCGGCCCAGACCTGAGGAACTGAGGCCACACTGCAGCCCACCTGCAATGGGAATGCTCCAGCCCCATCCAATTAACATCCCCTCCACCCTGCAGCCCTGTGAAAGCCCCGCTGTGCTGCCATGGAGCACCAAGCCTGGGCTATTGGAAAGCCAGCCGTGTCCTGGGCTGCACTAAAAGGGTGGGCACAGGTGGAGGGAGGTGATTCCTCCCTCTGCTCCTCTCTGCTCCAGTGAGGCCCCACTGGAGCACTGTGTCCAGTTTGGGGGTCCCCAGCACGGGAAGGAGCTGGAGCTGCTGGGGAGAGCCCAGAGGAGGCCCCAGAGATGCTCCAAGGGCTCGCAGAGCAAACAGCTCAGTCCCACAGCCCCAGTGCTGTGTGTGAGGCACCAGCGGTGACAGCGGGCAGGAACTGCTGTCCCAGAGGCAGGAGGGAGCCCTGACATCACCCAGGGACACCCCCAGCCCTGCTGAGTCACTGCTCTCCCCCAGCAGCACAAGATCCCAGCCCGGGAGGGTTCCCTGTCCCTGCTGCTGCTGCTGCATCCAGGGCTGAGCCAGAGGGGAACTCAAAAAAAAAACCAAACCTTTTCTATTTCTGGGTGAGGTGGATGGAAATCACCAGGCTCCCAGTTCCCATGGGAAGACACTGATCACCTCCTGGACACGGCCTGAACAACAGTGCTATTATGGGATGCTGAGCCAGCAGCAGGCCCTGGTGCTCCTTCCCCACCTGGCACTGCCAGCCCCGTGCCCCAGCCCTGGCACGGCACAGGAGGGGCTCAGGGGACTCTGTGTGCCTGTCCCCAGGGCAGGATGGAAAGGAAATCCCCCCACGTGGCCTGGAGCACCGAGAGGGAAATAAAGCCATCTGTTCACTGAGGCAGGCCAGCCTCAAACCAATTAATGTAAAGTATTAAAGGGTCTCTCCTCGATGCAAATCCCCTCTTGTAAACAAACCTTACACGGCCCAGCCCCAGTCTCCAAGGCAAGTTCCAATCTGATTAGTTACTCCACATGCCTTAAATTCCCCCTTAGAGTTACCAGTGAATAAAACTATCTTTTTGCTGAGATATATTAACACTCACTGAATTTCACCTTGAGGTGTCCTTGGCAGTGATAATTAGTGAAACTGGGACCTCTCTGGGTGAAAAACAAGCAATTTAATTTGGTTTTTGGCGGTGGTTGTCCTCCAGACCACCACCCACGGAGCACAGCACCAGACCTCCACCACAGTCCAGCACACACTGAGTTTTATCTCCCATATCTGCACTAGTCCAGGCTGGTTTTGGGTGCCTGCCTAAAGCAGAGTGCAAGGTGTGTAGGTCAGTACATTAAAAACAGGAGAATGCATTAATGAGAAGGGAGCTCAGCAACAGTTCTGTGCCACTCTCTGAGCAGCAGTCCTGGAAAGCACTCGAGGGAAAAGAAAGCACTTGGTGCAGGTGAGCTCACCTGGGCAGGACCAGGGCTGAGAATTCCTGCAGGAACACACACTGTGGATCCTGGGAAAGCAGCAGGACGAGGAAACAATCCCCTATGGAGGAAATGCATTTGTTAACTGATGGTTGAAACATGAGAGCACCAAACTGGAGCCACAGGCTGCTCCTGCACAGCTCAGGGAACCCCAAGGAAACTCCACAGCTCCTCTGAGCCTGAGCTTCCCTCCCTCCACCAACACCCACTTTCTTTTCTCAGATAATTGATTTTTCTTCTCAATCTTTCCATTTAAAGACACAAATCTGGAAGCTCCCCCAAATCACAACACAACCTGGGAAAAGCATCATGTGCATCCCAGTCCTTGCCAGCTCCATCCCTGCCCCACTCTGCTCCCCACGGCAGGGATGTGGTTCCAGCTCACCTCAGTCCAGCATTATAAAGGGTTTGATCCAGAGCTGAAACCAGCCTCATTTCTTTCCCTTGCTTTTTACATCACTTTTTTTTTCTATTCTGTTTAAAAACAGACAGGAAACTGATAAAATTACGAGAGCTAACTGGATATTAAGCACTTTATACCTCACTGATTTGTGTTTCTTCCCTGTGAAGCAGAGTCTGTAGATGTTACCTGCAACAGAGGCTTTGCTTCTCTTGTCTTGCTTCAAGTCAGATCCCACAGTCTTCACTCAGGAGGAGAATTCCCTTTCCCCCAGCAGTAATGGAAATTAGAAATGGAAATTTCCCAGACATGGTTAAAACGATGGTCCTGCAGCAGAAGACAGTAAGAGAAGAGCGAGATGCATTTCCTGAAAGCAAAAAAAAGAAGATTTTCATTAAAGGTGAGCTCAGCTGTCAGCCCCAGGACTTCCAGGCAATTGAGAACACACATCTCCCCCTTGGCCTGAAGGACCAGAATGGCAAGCTTTGGTCTTGCAAAAAAATGAATGGAAAAGTGAAATTGTGGGTGCCCTGTGTCTCTGTGTGGGGACGAGCTGCTGAGCTGCCCTGAAACCAGTGCAGGTAAACAGGAAATCTGATGGCCAGGGAGGGGTCAGGGCTGGGAACACTTGTGATTTTGGCATTGAAAGTGTTACAGAAAACTTGCCATAAAGTTCCTCTGAGGCTTTAATTTCCCTCCCCCCAATCTTCCTTTGATTTTGATCCCCTCCTTTCCTGGTGTCCTTTGAACTCCTAAAAAGGCACTTTGAAGAGATGTCATAAAGTGGGGGCTTTATTCAGGATCTCCTCTTTGATGCTCCTGCTCCGTGTGTGAAGTGCAGCCCCGCAGGATGTGGAGCCAGAGGAGCTGAAAGCTGAGAAAGGAAAGGGCACCAAAGTGAAAGTGTGGATGGTTGGGAGCAGCTCCTGGACACAGGCACAGCCCCACGGTGGATTCTGGGCTCCAGGGGCCTGCTGTGGTTACACCCAACCTGCTCCTCCCAGGGGGAAGCGATGGGGATGAAGGGCTGGGAATCCTTCATCCCAAAGGTTACACCACAAGGTCACAGCTGAATGACAATCCCTGTGGGAAGAGCTCTGCCTGTGTCACTTGGAGCACCTCTGGCACCCAGCCCCAAGGTCCCAGCATCTCCAGGAGTCGGTGCTGGCATCACCCTGCAGCCCTTCCCACCTCCAGCTGCCCCAGCCATGAAAGGTCCCGCTGTCAAACACACAAAACAGCATTAAATAATCAAAAATGTAAATAATCCTGTTCAGCAACCAAAAATGCAAATAATCCTGTGCACACAAACCACAGAGAACAGGCCTCCAGCTGCCAAGCCCGTCCCAAGGGAAGCTGCTGGCACTGCCCAGGCAGAGGGAAACAGGTGCAGAGCTCAGCACCAGCACCAGCTCGTCAGACCCACACTCCAAACACCCTTGCCACACTGGAGTATCTAAAATGCTCAGAATCCCAGGCTGGAAAAGCCCTCTAAGATCATCCAGTCCAGCCTTGCTGCAGCCCAGGTTTAGGCTGGGTGACTTTTCCCCCCTGAATTCTGTCTGAATTACGATGGGACATCTCCCCAGTGCAGCTGTTTGTGCAGCACAGGCCCCGTGGCACGAGGCCACGGGTTGGAGCCTCTCAACTTTGTTTAACCTTTGCATAGGGAATTGCATGAACTCCTCCAAGGGAACCTCTCAGCTAGGGAGAAACAGATGTGCAGGCATTAGATAAGCTGCAAGCAAGTCCACGGTGTTTATCAGCAGGGACGTGGGGTTGAGTTTGGGTTTGTTATTTTTAATGGGTGACCAGAGATAGGAATCATTCAGAAATAAGGGAAAATTATCCTGAAAGCTGCTTGAAGGGCTTCTGAAAGGATTTTTTTTTCCTCCGTCGCTCCTTCTTACCTGCAATATCAATTTATATTCTTTTTTTTTTTCTTGGAATTACAGCCAAGTATCTGCTTCCAAGACTGAATGCAGATGCAGCTGGAACAGGAAATTTTAACTTGCTTCCAACCTGGGAATTTTGCACTTTAAGCTTGAGATAAGGAGAGAGCTTGGTTTTAAAGACACACGTCCCCTAACAAAAGACAATTGTACTTCCAGAGGGGCCACCCCACACTGAGAAACCAGTACTGCAGAACAGGGCAAAATCTAAAGAGCTAAGTAATCCTAGTGTGCATTTATTAAATTATTCCCACTTAATACACTCCTAAATCATAGAAACACAGAAAAGTTTGGCTCGGAAGAGACCTTAAAGGTCATCTATTCTACCCTTGCCATGGGCAGGGACACCTCCCACCGGCCCAGGTTACTCCAGCCTGGCCTTGGGCACTGCCAGGGATTCAGGGACAGCCACAGCTGCTCTGGGCACCCTGTGCCACCCAGGCACAGCCACAGCTGCACTGGCACTGCCCAAAAGTTCTTACAGAGCACAAGGGGGACCTGAAAAATCAACCATGGCTTTTCTTGGTGCAGCCAAGGAGCCCTGGGAGGAACCACGGCAGCCTGGCCCCCTCCTGCAGCTGCTCCCTTCACACAACCAGCCTTAAAGAAAGAAAACAAAGAGAAAAAAATGAGGCAGTGAATGAAAAACGAGTATTTTGTGATAGGCATTCTGTGCTACTGACCTGTGGCAGATTTTTTAAAGGCACAATCAAACATCTAAAGCTGCAAATATAAAAGCTGGCACTAGGGAGAAACCCAGCACCCAGCTACCCACACATCACCCAAACTCAGGGCCTGACGTTTCCATCTCCTTGAGCCCTGCTCTCCCACTCACGTGGGGCATCTCCCCAGGGACCTTCCCCACAAGGAGGGCAGGGAGCAGAGAGCTGCCCTGCCACGGCCAAACCCACTCTGCAGCAAAGTAGGTCAAACTGAAACGCTGAGCTCTCAGCTGAAGGTCACCACTGTCTCCCCAGCCTGCTCTGGGCAAGTTAAGTGTATTTACATTGAGAAGATGTGGAGAGGGTTTGGAGCTGGAAGTGCTTAGAGGAAAAACAGGCTGTTAGAGAGAGCAGGAGCATGAGCCTGCATCCGAAATGGTGAACGTTGAGGGAGGAAAGAATGAAAAATCC
Organism: Hippolais icterina; assembly: GCA_013400075.1. Lineage (NCBI taxonomy): Eukaryota > Metazoa > Chordata > Aves > Passeriformes > Sylviidae > Hippolais > Hippolais icterina. Next base: position 50,895 of record VWYN01024635.1, on the reverse strand, counting down.
CAAATAACAGACATTTCCCTCAAAGGGCAGGAGTGTTGGAGCTGCCTTCCCCACTCCTGGGCAAAGCACTGGGAGATGTTCCTGTACAAACTACAGCGCTGACGAGAGCTCTTGGGTAACATTTGCAAAAGGCTTTGACATGGAAAGTCCAAATTTCCCTTTACGGAGGCAAAGTCTGACAAAAGCATAATGGAAAGAGGCTTCTGACGGACAAAAATTGACTCCCTGGCACTCACACAAGCCCACGCAAACTTTCCAGCCTGCCCTCCAAGTGTGAGCACTGGTGTTTCCATTAAGTGCCTGAAAGCTCAGAAAGCTTCTGGAGAAAAAGTAAACTCACGATTAGACTGAGCATGGCTTTTTCCTTGGATTTCTGCAGAATTTTTACAAGTGGTTCTGCAAGAGGAGCAGGGATTACCCGGGTACATTTGTGGGTGTCTCTTCTGACTGCCCTGCAAGAGGAGCACGGATGCAGCCATTTTAGGGTATTTGAAATCACTGTTGGGGACATCTGTCAGAGGAGAGTTCATAGAGAAACAAAATCAGAGAAGAAATCACAGAATTATTCAGGTTGGAGAAGCCCTCTAAGATCACTGAGTCCAACCGCTCCCAGCACTGCCAATGCCACCCCTAACCCCTGTCCCCAAGTGCCACTTCCACAGAGCTGTTAAATCCCTCTGGGGATGGGGACTCCACTCCTCTTTCAGAGAAGAAATTTTCCCCAATATCCAACCTAAACCTCCCCTGGTGCAACTTGGGGCCTTTTCTTTTTGTCCTGTCACCTGCCCTCGTGAGAGGAAACCAACCTCCACCTGGCTACAGCCTCCTGCACAAACCAGGCTGGGAACAGCCCTGGATCTGAAGCCACACTGACCTTTGGGAAAGCCCAAACCCAAAGCAGGCTGCCTCCTCTGCCCGGGTCACCCAGCACGATCCCACCACCCAGGGCCACTCCTGGCAGCCTCAGGCATGGCACACACATTGACGTGGAGGTTGCATCACGGCCATCCCTCACACAATGTCCAGACCATGTCCTCTGCCCCTGTGAAAGCCGTAGCACTGCCTGCACAGGAGAGTTATGTTAGAAGACTAATTAATGTATTTTGGCTGTCTCCTAATGAACCTCAGCAGCTGGAAGCAGGCACGGCGCCAGCGCCACGTGACCGCCCCGCTCTGCCTTGGCCCCGGCTCAGGAATCTCTGCTCAACTATCCAGTTGTCCTGCCCCACTCTGTTCCCCCCCAAACTGAACTAATCAATGCCTGGCTGCGAGTTATCATGGAGGGAGAGGGAGAAACGTGCCTGGAAAAGCTGTTGTGCATCACCCCTTGTATGCCAGCCCCGCTGCCATGCAGCCACGCAGGGGATTCCACTGCTCCATTTATCTTCCCGCGAGCAGAACGGCTGGAGGCGGATGAGTGCCTGCCATGGAGAGCAGCTCTGAGTGAGGTTATTGCATTCTTGACTTAAGCCCATTTTTCTGGTTTCCATGCAAACGTCAATGAATTTTAAAAGGGAGCATTCAGCCCGGACCTTCCGATTCAGACCAAATACAGTATCTCTCTATATGGGGATTATTCTCCTGCCTGGCACAGGGGGAATCCATTGGATTTCTTCTCCTCCCACCATCACAACCCCTGACTGTCCCACACATCCCAGTTACCTCCGTCGCTGCTGCACCATTGCCATGACTCCAGGCAGGAATTCTCACCCTGAAAGCACAGGAATATAAACGCCTGCACCCCATACATGAACACCCCCACACGTACAGGTGTGTGCCGGCACCGAGGACGGCAGGAATGTAAATATGGGTGACTCCTAATTATGGAAAGCACTTTGGCAGGAGGCAGCCGGGGACACAAAGAGCTACTATTGAGGTTCCTCAGGCTGTGGCCCCCATCGAGCACACAATTGACAATATTTAGACAGCATGGGCTGGTTCCTTCCTTCGCAAGGTAACTTCCTCGTCTGGCAGCCCCGGGCAGGCTGTCAATGACCTTGTGTTTGAGGACAGTGTCAAATCAAATAAGTGGTCAAAGGCGAGCGGCGCCTGCTCGCTGCTGCTCCTCCACCATTCCCTGCTCCCTCCTCTCCACCCGCAGCCCCTTGGGCTGGGAGCTCTGGCAGGAGATGCCCCCGTGGTGCCCAGCAGGGAGGCAGCTGGCAGGGAGCTCCGGGTGATCCCACTGAGCAAAGCAGGGACAAAATATATGGCATGCAAATACTGATTTATCAATCCCAAAGGAATCTCGTTTGGGGTTTTGTCTCTCTCATCTCTCCTCTCCCATTTTCAGCCTTCTCCAGGCAAACTCTCCCCTCTAGGATGCTCCAAGGTTTGCTGGTCTCTCACTGGGGCAGTTTGGCTCCCAACCCTTCCTCGCTGTCCATGCCCTGCTCCAGTCTGGCTCCCGTAACACACAGGGCCAGACCACAAAGCACATTGACTTCTGCAAGTCTGGCTCTAAAACCAAATAAAAAGCTTTTCATTGACACTCAAGTGTAGGTGCAGCAAGTCAAAAGCCTTATTTTCATGTTTTACAGCGCTCCCACCTGAATAAATTCATTTTAAGTGCCACTTTTCCATTTGTGGATTATGCAAGGTCGGGAGGTCTGGATGCCATCAGCAGGGCCCAAAAGGCAATAATATATTACCCACTGCAGGGGCCTGTCAGTGCTGCTGTACCCCACAGCCACGGGCACTGCAGAGCCCTGCTGAGCACTACCCCTGGTGACTCCAGGCATGACTCGGACACACGGACAGAGGGACAGCAGCAGGTCTGCTCCTCGCAGAGTGGGACAGGCACGTGGCCATAAAGCAGTGGTGGGACTTGAGTGTGACATGGCTCGGTGGAAAAAAAAAAAATAAATCCCCTCATATAAAATATTTCCTAATCCACCCACCTTCCTGCTCCCGTTTGGAGCAGAACGGCTCCATTGTGCTCTGGGGTTTGCTCAAGGCAGAGCCTGCACGGGGAAAGGAGGGGCTGCACATCCCTCAGCATGAACACAGCCCCAAACCCAACTGGGGCTCCTGCAAACGCCCAGCCTGCATCCAGGGCGAGCCCATTTCCAGCTGTAATGCACAGCATCACCTTAAATCACAAATCACATCTACCTGTGGGTGTAAGTGCAAGGGCCTGAGGCAGATTTGGCACACCAACAGCTACAGGAGAAATCTGAAGAAACAAACTGCCACGGGATTGTTGGCTTTGCATATATTTGATTTTCCAGCCATTTTTAATCATATGGAACCACAGCTTGGGGGTGTTGGAGCATCGCTGCTGCCAGCCCAGAGGACAGAGGTGCTCTGTCTGCCCAGCCAGAAGGTTTGAAGCTCTGTCCACAGTAGGAACACGCAGCATCCCACCAAACTCACAAAACATCAGCATCCTCCAGGAGGAAAGATCACCAGGTTTAAAATCAGACCACAAGCAAGAGGTGCTGCCTGTTTTCTCCCACTCAGCACACAGGAGGTTTTGCACAGCCTTGGATGGCTCTCGAGCAAAGCAGGGAAGGTTTGAGTTTGTTCCACACGTGCAAGGAAACTCCTCTGACAAACCCTTTGGCCGAGGAGCTGCAGCACCATATGGTTCCTCACACACACAGCCCTCCACAGTAATGCAGGGACAGAAGCACTAGGTGGCAAAAAAAGCCAACAGGTCCTTATTAGTTACAATCTGGAAATGAGCATTAATGTCTCTATAAAATTGCAGGGAGTTTAATACCAACCACGGCAGCTCTCAGCCCAGGACCAGCGTGTTTTGATGCTCCCAGGGAAGGATGGAAGTGAGGGCTCACAATCAGACAAAGAAAAGGGGGAGAAAGGGGTTAAACCCCTAATTGTTACTGAATAAATAGGACCAAAGTAGAAAAAAAAAAATCTTTCTGGATTTTCGAGCACCATTTCCTTCCTGGCAATGGCCGTGTAATAAAGCATCAAAATAAACAGCAATCAAAAAAATAAATGTCTGGAATCGGTCTGTATTCCAGATGAGAAACATCTGCAGGGGTAGATCAGCAGATTTTCTCCTTTTCTCTTTTTCCTGGGCAATTAGTTGGACAATTCTGCGTTCTTATAGGTAAAATTATTCTCCCAGCCTCCTCTATCACCTCATAAATTAAATCAGTATTTTTGCAAAGGAAGGTAAAAATCAATAAATACCTCCAGATAAATAAGAGCAAAAGGCTCCCCATGACACAGCTGAGCCGTTCTCCTTGGGAGCATTTCCTGTGCAGCTCTCCTCATTTCCAACTGCACTTTCTCAAAAGGATGAGGGGGAAAAAACCAACCCTCAAATGTTTTAAAATTTAAAAATAAGTTTATAATTTTTCCTGTGCTGAAATGAACACGAGATGAGGCTGGATTAGACCGATGTATTGACTGTGTGACTCGTTACAGACCACAAACAAGGACAGTCTCATTAATTTTGGAACCACCACTGCCAATTACCAAGGCATTGTGCTTGCCATACACATTGATTAGAAAAGCTGTTTATTTGAACTAATAAAGCAGTAAATGAGCTGAAATTGTCTTTTCTTTATTTTTAATATGATAAATGGAATAAACTATGGGTACATCTGTTCCAAGCCTCTTCTCCACAACATGTTATGTCTGAAAAGCCTGAAAAATGTTCTTTTCTATTCCAACATTTCAAAGTAATGATTTTCTGCAAAGCATCACCTCCAAAACATCCATCAGGCTTACACAGTTTAATCCTCATTCTGCATTTAGCTCCCTTTCTGAGCTAAACCACATTACATGGGGAGGAGAGAACAGGCATTAACCTCCAGATAAATCATGGGCACCTCTGGCTCAGCACCCCGGGGTGCAGCTCTCGGAGATGCCACAGAACCATGGAACCATTTAGGCTGGAAAAGGCCTCCAAGATTGAGTCCAACCTTTAAGCCACCACCAAACAAAGTCCCCAAGGGCCACTTCTACAAATGTGCCACTTTCAGAGAGATCTGTACTCCAACAACAGCAAGAATCCAGAGGGACAGACACTTCCTCTATTTTAGCCACAAAATTATTTTCCCCTCTCCCATTCCCACTATTTTTTTAAACCTTGCTGCTTTTGTCTCTGAGCCTCTCCCAGCAGCATAAACCCCTGGTCATCTTGAGCAGGAAAATGCACACAAACCTCTTGGATTTTAAAAACATTCCCTCCAAATGGCAAGGAAAAGTCCCCACAGCATCTGTGCAGCACTGCAGCAGCCCCTGCTCCCCTCAGACACCACAGCATTACTCCACAGAGTAAAAGCTGAACCTTTTTTTTTTGCCCAGGCACTGTGGTGACACAGCACACCAAGGCAAATCCATATTCCAGCTTTGGGATCTCCCAGGATCAGTCCAGCTGGAGCTGGGAATGCAGACCTGCTCCCTGCCCTGCCTCAGAGTGGGAGCTGAGTAAAACAGCAAATGGAGAAAAAAAAAGTGTCACCAGATAATGAACACCTTATTTTGGGCTGTGGTTAAGTAATTTGCTTTTCTGAGAAGGGAGGTTTTTATTGTATTTAGTGGGGGTTTAAGGGCAGCCATGGTGAAGTTTCTACATAAAGGAAAAGCAAACAGCTGAAGAGTCCTCCCTGGGCTTTGATCCTCCCTGCAGTGAGTAAACCATGAAGTGATTGTTAAATCCTAATCCGATTTAAGACTGCTTTTGAATGCTTTAGGGGAGGAAGTGCTGGCTCTCACCGTCCTTTGCAGCCCAGGGGTTTAAAGCTGTGTCACCCTGCCTGTGCACAGCCAGGATCCCCCTGCCTGGCAGCCCAAAACACCCACCTCGAGATAAAGATTCCAGCTGGAAGTGAATAAATCTCCTCGTGTGGGCACCTCTGTGCACCAGGAACTCAGCTCTGGCTGCAGAGAGGGGAGCAGAGCTCCAGCAAGGGGCAGAAGCAGTGCTGGCAGTCAGCACAATAAAATCCTGAGCAAAGGAGCTCAGAGCTGTTTGACACCAGGTCATTCCCAGTGCCCACGGCACGGACATGCAGGAACACATCTCAGCTCCTGGAATGCAGGGCAGGAGCACAGCCCAGGGAATATGGATCCCCACACGAACAACACCCATGGGGCAGAGCCACCGAGGAGTTCTCAGCCTGGTCAGAGCCCTGGGCTGGGCTGGCTTTGCTGTGACAGACCCAGCTGACAGCACGACCCAACCCACACCAACAAACTGCCCTGACTGTCCTGAGGAGCATTTCTGGGATGTGCATCCAGAGGAGTATTTTCCTTAATCTCTGTTGAACTTAGCACATAAAACTATCTCTATTTTTTCTTTCAGAAATACCATTCAAAAGGAATCAGGATCAAGCAACCTGCAAAAATGTAACACAACAATTGGCAACCAAACTTCAGCTGCAGCATCTTTCCTGTGAGAGCCTCTCATGATGTGCTGGCAGATGAGTTTTATGCCACCTATTGTTTATTCCACTACTTTATTATTCTCTGGACCCCTCTGGTTTGTTGTTGAGGTTATCTAGAAATGCACCTGTAGCCCAATGGCCCCGTTATTACAGAGTTAGAGAGGTGTAGGGCCCTGCCAGAGCAGGAGCTGCACAGCCAGAGTGACAACCTTGATTTCAAAGGGTTTATGAGGGAGAAAACCAGGAACACGGAAGATTTAGGATCCTTACATCTGGATTCTGTCACTGGAGCAGGATACAACAAAGCCATGATCCAACCTTCTTTGGTCAAGTGTGGATCAGAAGATGAGCAAACACATCCCAGCCCAGCAAGTCGTTATTTTCTGTGTTCAGTCCACCACGAGCCTGGTAGGAACAGAGATTTCAACACGAAAACCAAGGCCCCAGGACACCAGGATTAGAAATGTTCTGGCAACTGGCAAGATATCAGAACAGTTTCCTTGGCTGGTGCCAAAAAGCAGCGATTTTGTCTTGGAGCTATTTATAAATCCCAGCTCCAGAAAAGCTGAAGAGACTGAGTGTGATCATTGACACAGGAACACCAGGACACCGATGCTGGGGACAGCAGGGATCTTCAGGGAAAACCCAGCTTCCACTGCCAGTGCACATTCAGGCAGGACTGAGCTCTCCTGGTGCTGGATCCCACCCTGAACACGATCTAAAAGCAGCTCCAGCCCCACAGTGAAGGACTTCACGCTCTCCAGGATGTTTCCAAAGGTAGGAATGAGAAAAGGCAAGAGCAGGGCCCTCCCCTCCCTTCCAAAAGCAACTTCTAAAGAGCAAAATGACCTTTACCTCAGGAGAATGTGCTTTTCTAGCAAGGCTGTTACATTTTTTGAAACGATCTCTTTTCAAACAATTAAAATCCATGCCCACACCACACGCAAGGCCGCGAGTCAAATCTCTGCTTTACATCACACACGGCACTTTTAAATGACATCTCCTTTTTCCGGGGTGGAAAATCACAGTCAGCATTTGTATATAAATATTATTACACAGCCTGAATGTGGAAGCCAGGAAACAGAGAGTGCTGCATGACAACGTGCTAAAAATTCCTCGCTGCATTTTTTTTTTTTTTTGTGTGTGTGTGTGTGGAGAAGGCAGCACTGTTTGTACAGGGATCCCATTGTCACACACGGTGCTGTGCTCACCCAGGACCAACACGTCCTCCTGCAACCAGAGTGAGCAGCACACAGGAAATTGTCTCCTCAGCTTCTGATCCTCGCTCACCGCTCTCCTAAAAATTACAGATTCATTTAACCTGTGCATACATTAAACCCCAGGCTGTTGTCATGTTCTGACTACTCACATGCCTAAGAACAGGAACACAATAATTAGGAGGGTGAGCTTGTCCCCCAAAGAGAAGCGGATGAAGAAACTGCTGGCACACATTCTCTTTAAAGTAATAATAGCATTACTTATCTTAATAATATTGCTTGATTCTAATGAAAGTCCATTTTATTAGATTTCCAACCTCAGCAGTCTCCTTTCATAGCTCACGAGTGACTGACAGGGCCAAAGATGAGCACTGGGCTTTGTTTGGGGCTAAGATCAAGCTCAGGGTCAGCCTGCCATGCAATAGTTTGAGCCTCTCTGAGTGGCACCAGCTCCTCATTTCTCCTGGGATGCTTTAACTCGCTGTTCCAGGGCTAGGGAGGCAGGAGTTTAACAGCCCAGGGCGTTTCCATCTCCAAGGAACAAATGACAACACCTGGAATTGAAATCTCCAGCCTCCAGATCACCAAACCTTAATCCCTCCATATCAAATGGTCAAGCCTCTGCTGCTAAAAATACCCCAAAAACCGGCCGGCGCCGGCTCTTCAAGCATCCAGAAATAGTGCTTGGTTTTTTGAAAGCCACACACTCCCATGTGTCCACAATGTGCTGCCTGCCTTTGAAAACAAAAACACTTCCACTGGAGATACACTCTGTTCCACTGGAGCAGTCCATCCGAGCCCTGAGGCACAAAAACCTGGAACAGGGAGAGGCCACGTCCGGAACGCACCCATCACAAATACCCAACAAACACCCCGGGGTCCTGCAGCACTGACATCAAACCATTCCTGCTGGAAAGCACCAGGAGCATGGGATGTGAGCAAGGAGAGACACCCCAGCACCAGCAGAGACACACCACGACGTGGGCAGCGTGCAGCCCCCCATTATTGTCCTTAAATAATCTCGCTGCTTCCCCGCTGGACAAAGCAAAAATGACTTGTCAAAGGTGCCAAGGTTACTTCAGGATTAAAAAGAGAGCCTGGGACAGAAAAGGGACACGTGGCACCCTTTAAAGGATATTTTAAAGAAAAATAATGTGGCTAGAGCAGTGAAGGGGATGGGGATACAGGAGGAGTGCTCTAAGGTGGGGTTTGCACTCATCCTGGTGTTTCACTGCTCTACAAAACTCCACAGCAAAACCTTTCCCCTGGGAGCTTCCAACCTCAGAGCCCTTCAGAAGAGCCCTCAGAGCTGGACCAGCCTAAAATACCCCCAGGAATGGATGAGCAGGACAAAACCTCATAATTTCATTACTTATATCACTGAACTTGTTGGGATAGCACAAAAAATTGAGGGTTCCCTGCCTCTTTGGCTGCCAAGCTCCTGCCAGGAATATCAATTTGCAGAACAACTATAAGAATTCAACATTCCTGACAATTCTGGGGGCCAAGATTTGATTTGATTATGAAAATTCAGGGTCACTTCCAAACTTTATCCATTCTGGTTCTAATTACTTCGATAACTGAGACAAGTTTTGAGGTGAAATCTCAAGTCTCTTTCAACACATGCTTTAATGTAAAGAAATTCACAAAACCAAAGGATAAACAGGTCAAAATTAGTACAAATAACTTTTCCCTTCCAGCATTAACCCTTTCAAGGGATACTGGACATAAATTGATGGTCTTGGGAAGCGTTCCCATCCATTAGACAGACAGAGGACTTTGTTTTAGAACTGAAAATTGGGGGTTTATATCGGACTGAAATATCTCAGAATCCCCAAAATCCTGGACCAATCACTTACACCAGTTTCTCCTCCCTAGTTCCCCGTTTCCCAAGCATTTTCCATCTGCCCCAGAGATAAGCAAAGCCCCAGCACTGCTTTGCACCAGCAAAGACGTGCCCAAGGCCCTGGGAGTGTTTTCCCCCGCAGGAACTCGGCCGTCACATCCCATTCCATGTGGAACTCGGGCTATTTTTGCCCTGTGCATCATCCAGCGCCTGTCCTCGCTGCCTCTGGCCTGCCAGGACTTTTTTTTTGTTTCTCCCTCCACTTGTTCCCTCCACCCCTAAGAACATCCACATCCATCTGGAGTTTCTCACAACAAAATATTTTTCAGCGAACCCAAACACCGTGAAACAGGATGGGCCAAGCCGGCCCGGCGTCCTGCCTGCCCCTGGCACAGCTCTGCCCTGCCCCTGGGCTGGGGAGGCTCCCCCTGAGCCCAGAGGGGCTCTGCAGTGCCCAGGGGAGGGACCCCCTGCTCTGCACAGCCCTTGCCCTCATCACTGAGATCCTGGTCAGTGTCTGTGCTTTACCTGCCTGCCAGTTCAGAGAAAGGAAAGGGAATCCCAGGCTGGGTTGGGTTGGAGGGACCTTAAATCCCACCCAGTGCCACCCCAGCCATGGCAGGGACACCTCCCACTGTCCCAGGCTGCTCCAAGCCCTGTCCAGCCTGGCCTGGGACAATTCCAGGGATGCAGGGGCAGCCACAGCTGCTCTGGGCACCCTCACCAGGGCCTGCCCACCCTCCCAGGGAAGGATTTTTTCCCAATATCCCATCCAGCCCTCCCCTCTGGCACTGGGAATTCCCTCTGCACTGGCATTCCATGCCCACTTTTCCAGGGAAGGATTTTTCCCAAAATCCCATCCAACCCTCCCCTCTGGCAGTGGGAATTCCCTCTGCACTGGCATTCCATGCCCACCCTCCCAGGGAAGGATTTTTTCCCAATATCCCATCCAACCCTCCCCTCTGGCACTGGGAATTCCCTCTGTGCTGCCATTCCATGCCCACCCTCACAGGGAAGGATTTTTTCCCAAAATCCCATCTAACCCTCGCCTCTGGCAGTGGGAATTCCCTCTGCACTGTCATTCCATGCCCACCTTTCCAGGGAAGGATTTTTTCCCAATATCCCATCCAACCCTCCCCTCTGGCAGTGGGAATTCCCTCTGCACTGTCATTCCATGCCCACCTTTCCAGGGAAGAATTTTTTTCCCAAAATCCCTTTGCACCTGTTCCAACCACACAGCCTCACCTCCCTCCCCACCCCGCCAGGAAAAGGAGCCTCTGGAGATGCTTTACCCAAACTTTCTGCATCCTGCTCAAAGATTACAAAGCTAAGGAGGGACAGAAACAAGAGGATGCTATCAGCTGAACTGGAATTAGTCACATTAATTTCAAATATTTTCTGCTTTTGTCCATCAGCAGCCAGGGCTAATCCCCTCACAGGTGTGGAGCTGGTGTCCTTCGTGCTGCCAGCCCCTGGCACTGATAAATCCCCCCTTGTAGGAAGGAAGAAAACTCTGAAGGGAACCAGGAACAGCAGAGAGGAGGAAGGTGACCAAAAAAGAGCTCATCAGGAACAAAGGGGGGAAAAAAAAAGGCAAAAAAAAAAAAGCTTCTGAGATCCATTAAAGGCAAATCATTTAACATTTACTTTTCCTTCTGGTGCTGTTCTAAGTTTCCACATTACTGCACCATTAATTAGGCAAAACTACAGGAAATGATGGGTATTTTGACAGAGCATCGACTGCTGGACTGGGCCCAGCAGAGCTGTCATAACATCCTGACATACAGCATGAGGGGGCTGTGGGCTGGGGGGGCTTTTAAAGGAAAAAACTAAACCACAAGAGAACACTAAACCCCAGTAATTCTGTCAGAGGCAACAGGTTAAGGCCACAAAGAAAAGTGGGGTTTAAGTGCAAAAAAAAAATTTCCTTTCAAATGGTGTGTTTTCCAGTCTGTAAATTTTTAATGGATATAATCTGGGTATTTTCAAGGCAGAGACAGAAGGAAATTAGCCAGGAAAATATTTAAGTGTTAGAATATGGTAATTATATACAATTATGTGACTCTGTAATAGCCAGTGATACTTCAAAGAGGGAAGGGCTGGGTTGATTTTGCTGTACCCTGTGGAGGAGTAAACACGAGGGATGGAAAATCAGAGCTGATCCTGCAGGACAGACAGACCCCCCTCGTCCCCAGGGGTTGGGGTGAGGTGAAAACCCCCCCTGAGCTCCCACAGCCACCACCAACCCCTGGGACAGTCACAGCAAACCCTGACCTGGGACAAACTCACAGCAGCTCCTCAAGGAATGGCACTTTCCTACAGGAACTTCAACCTGGAGGAATATTTCCACTCGCAGTTTCTTTCAGCAGTTATAAATCATGAATGAAATGGCGGATTTCAGCCTTTCCCATCGTGCTGTGTGTTACAGAGCCACCAAAAACCCAAAGTGAGTTAAAAATGATGGTGTGGGACTGGAGACAGGAGCCACACAAACCAGATCAATGTCACAGGGCCCAGAGGAGCTCTGGTTAAATAATTAATCATCACCCATCCTGGGGAGCCAGCAGAGAGCTACAATCCAGAGTGATTTTACAGCATAAAAACCCCAACCCGACTCTTTTCCACCAGCACAGCCCCTGCAGCACACAGACAACTCAGTGAAGCCTTTGCATTTTAAGCTTTAACCTCAGAAGTAACAGAAATTACTCCACAGGAATATCTAACTGCTGCAGCAGCTCCCCTGGGATTAAATATGTGCCTTTTTGCTCCAAGTTTCATAAACTTCAGGCCAGAAATGCAAGAGGAAAAAGACACTGGCGGTGCCTCAGTGACAAAACCACCTCCAGCTCCAGGGATTTCTCCACTGCAGGACTTCAGCCCTTTTTAAAGAAACAGCCCCAACATCTTCCCCAACAAATCCAAACTCACTGCACACAAAAAATGTTTGAAAGCTGACAACAGATTATTTAACTGAAGAGATCTCAGAGATTGTTTTGATGCAGTTTGGTTTTGGGGAAAGTTCAATTCAACAGCAGGAGGAAAAACAAGAATATAACAGTAATTTATTTGAGCTTTTATCTGATATTAATGTATCAGCATGGCTGCTACTCATCAGTATCCCTGTCTCAGGTAGAAGATTCCTATTCCTGCCCAAATAAAGATGGATTTGCTGTCTGCTTTTGATCACTTCAGTATACGCACAAAAACCCAGTTGATATTTAAGTGTTTGCTTTGCTGTTCATTAATTACATTATGCAGTGAAAAGTTGGGTGGGTTTTTAGGAAGGAATTAGAGGATTTACTGACCAAAATGTAGCTGGGTTCTAATGAGGGTTTCATGGATGCAGCATTTCTCCAGGCTGCTGTCAATAATTTGTAGCTCTGTCCATGGGCTGCAGAAGTGAGAACAATCCCAATACTCGGATTTTTCAGGCTCAGCCTGGCCTGCTACAGCAACACAGACACCAAAAGTTCTTTAAAGCTCTGCTGCAGGATCAGCACGGATTTAAGGCCAGGACTTTTCCACAGTGTTGCTTTGTTGGCCAGGACCATTTCCTCCCTGTGAAAATTCATTTCTTAGTCACAGGTGAAGCGATGGCTGCTGAGATCCCACAGGTGCTGCCTGCTGGCACCAGCTCTTCCCTGGCATTTAGAAAACAGATATCCACCCCTCCTGAGCATGGAAATCCACAGGAAAGACAATTCCCAGGTGTTCCAGACAGGCAGAGAGGGGCTGTGCCCTGCCAGGGAACACCCAGGGCTTTGGCCACACCAAAGTCCCCGTGCCTGCCCTGCCAGGGCCCCCAGGCTGGGATGCTCCATGGGAGGGAACTCTGCCCTGTCACACCTGGGGAGAGCTGCCAGGCCCTGGGAGAGAATGTGGAGAGCGACGCCTCCCCTGCCCCCAAAATATGTTTGCATTTGTTCACTTGGTTGCTAAAAATGTGCTCGAGTCACATGGGAACGCCTGGGAATGCAGCCCAGGAATTTGGTTTGTAAGCAGAATTGTGTTTCTGGAGACTATTGACCTGAACCGTAAATAAATATTCAGAAAAAAAAATAAATAAATGTGGATATATTCACAATTTATGGTCCTTGAGATGATCGAGTCAATCAAAAACAGGTGCAATGTTCCCCTCCCTGATCAAGCAGCTGAGTCCTACAGGTTGGAGAATCACCCACAGCCCTTCCAAGAAGACTGAGCAGCAGGTTCAGTGTCAGACCTGGAGCCCAGGATGGGAAAATCCTTATCTCAGACTGAGTCTCTGCCTGATAAGGAGCGCTGCTGCTGTGCCAGCTGATCCCAGCAGCCTCAGAACCCTGCCCGCCCATCCCAGCCAGGCTGGAGCTGCTCCCTGCCCCAGCAGCTCCACCTGTGCAAAGCTCAGCTCTGCAGAGCAGCCCGTCCCAAATCCCTGCCCTGGTCAGGCCCCAGCTGCAGAATCTGCATTTATCTCAGAGGAATTTCTTATGCCAGTCAATGGCAAATTGCTCTGATACACTGAGTTAGATTTTGAGATGATGACACAGCCAGCACACAGCAAATATTAGCCAGAAAACATCTTCAAAGGACCAAAACTCCAAAAAGCAAAAGGTGGGGCATCCAGGTGGAATCAAAGTTGCCAGATAAGTCAGATATAATTGCAAAAAATAAACAAGTATGACACCCAAACCCTAAAAAAATCCTTATATTTTTATAAAATTCCTTCATTTTTAATAGGAAAAATCTTTTGTATGTCCAAGGTCAGGTTGGACAGGACTCGGAGCATCCTGGGAGAGTGGAAGGTGTCCCAGCCCATGGCAGGGGGTGGAATGAGAGGGATTTTAGGGTTCCTCCCCACCCAAACCATTCCAGGATTCTGTGATTTGCTGTTTTCCAAGTCCAAATTTGCTGCACAGACTTTTGTTTAGGTTTACTTCAGGATTTTTTTGTACCACTCATAAGGAATTGGTACAGAATTCCCCACCACAGACAATGGCTGCAGCACAAGTTCAAGACTAAAGGGCATCCCTTCTACCTGACTAAAATCTTCTCATCTTCCCCGAGCTGGTGCTCCCAAATTTCCATTGCCTGTGTTATAACCCAAAATAATGGGTTAAAAAACCCAAAATAATGTGTTAAAAAACCCAAAATAATGGGTTAAAAAACCCAAAATAATGGGTTAAAAAAACCAAAATAACCGAGAAGGCTCCACAGCCAGGTAAGGCCACAGAGCAGAAACGCAAGGGAAGGAAGGAAAGGAAGCAGTTTCTGCTAATTATGCAAAACAAGATGAGACTCCAAGGATGTGAGTAATGTCTGGATACAACAACAGGTGCCTGATAAGAGAGGAGGAAGCCCAGACCTTTCATCTGTGCCGCAGTGTGAGAGCCTCAGTGGGAGCAGAGATAAGGGCTCTTACTCACCCCCAGGGCAGCTGCCAGAGTTTGGGAGGTGATTTCATACCAGGAGGGGATGTGCTGCCCGTGTCGGGGGCCTGGCTGCCAGGGAGAGGAGGTGCCAGGGCCTTTCAAGGCAGCGAGATAAAGCTCAGGAACATTTCCATGGAGTGTCCCTGCACGGATGAGCCCAGCACTGCCTTCCACCCACACCAAATCCAGCGGGGTGACATCCAGCCATCCATCCACCATCCCTGGCTGGGTTACAGCACCGGGGTTCTCCCTTACATCCCGCAGAGGGAAGCTCCTGGGAGGTGTTGTCTCCCTGGGAGCCGTGGGTTCCATCAGCTCCCATCCTCCCGGGTCCTGCCAACCTCACACATCCAGCCCTGAGAGCTGCACCCAGCTCCCCCACAGCTCAGCAGGCACTGCTGGTTTCTGGCTGGCTGGCACTTTTTTTGTGGCACCTGCTTTGTGTTTGGCACCTCAGCACGTTCCCACTTCAGGCTGTGACCCGGAGCCCACAATCCCACTGTTTCCCCAACACTTCTGTGGTTCCACACCAACCCCCTCTCCCTCATCCCTGTGACAGAGCAGCACAGAAACTGCTGGTTGCAATGCACAGGGGGAGGAGAATTCCTATAGCAACATCCAAACAATTTCTCCGACTCGTGTATGACAAATATTTGGCACGATCCACCAGGGATCAGTAGGATTAATCCTTCCTACTCTGCCTATGGCTGGAGGCATCACAAGCATCACACAAATCAGGAATATTGGGATGCTGCCCCAGATGGATTTTGCAGCAATGCATTTCCATGCGAGGGGCATATTGTGTCAGTGGATTAAAAGAGAAACATTCCGTTTTCCAGGTTGTACCAATTATTTCTAAGGGGTGATAACATCTCAAATTCTCATTTTTCATTTTTAATAGGAAAACTTAATCTACAGTTTAATAGATAAAACTTAATCTACAGTTTCCATCCTCATAACACGCATGGCAATGGTCAAATAAATAATGAGAAGGGAAAGGTTCTTCTTCTATCACCAAGAGTTGGTTCTTCTTCTATCACCATGTGGGCATCCTTTGGCTCAGAGAGGCAAAGCCAAGGTCCCAAACCACCTCCTCCATAACCACCTGCCCCCACTGCCAGCAAATCAGAAATTCCACAGGCAGGACCCTCTGAGGCAGGGAAGGAGCTCCTGAGTTACTGCGAGGCTCCGACCCAGGCAGAAAGGATTTGGAGGAACACGAAAACCTCTGCAGATGAAGTCCCCACATCTGCTCCTGATCGGGCGCGCCGATAGCAGCATGCCGGGCGGCGCGGGGCTTAAGGCAGAACACGGCTCCGCGCTCAGAGCGCCTCTGAAGCCCGAGTTACGCGATCCCCAGGGGGTTGCACTTTCACTTTCCTAAATTGCCTGCATATTTGCTTTTTTCTGATGGCAGATTAGGAACCGTGCATTTCCTTAAACCGCCAGCTTTGGGCCAAGACACACACGCCCTGCCTGGAGCTCTGCCAGCCCACACAGCAGAGGCAGAGCTGGAGAGCCGCGCTCCGGCGTGAGCTGCTCCAAGGGGAGCCCGGCAGCGCTGCCTGCCAGGCACTCACACACACCCAGCTCTCCCAGGCCAGGCTGCTCCACGACGTACAAGGACTAAATTAAAGAACTTTACAGGCAAAGCAAGTGTGGCAGCACCACAATTCACCCCGGAGAAGAAATCGCGATCAAAAATCTGCAGCCATTTCAGGGTTTAAATGGGCATGAAACGAGCGAGCGATTAATTTCCTGCGTGAGGAAGGAGTGCAGAGTTCAGTATCAGCAGCACTGCCAACATGTATAAACTTATTACATGTCCTGGGACAAGTGGTATTTCCCTTAAAGCCTCAGCTTCCAGAATCCCACAAGGAGCACACAATGCTCCTCCCCGGCACTGCACAGCCCCGCAGCCCTCCCGACACACAGGCACAACCTGCTTTTACAGCAGTGAGGGGATTTGGGAAGCAGGCAGGGCATCCGCAGAGGTGGGGAGACCCCATCCCTCCCCTGCCCATCCCAGCACAGCAGCACAGGCAGCTCCAGCTGCCCCTGTTTGCAGAGGGGCCGGGAATCTCCAGAGTGCAGAGCCCTCACCACATTCACCCCGGGATTTTGCTTTAGAGACCCCCAGATCAGCTTCTGGATCCTGACCCAGAGCAGAGCCCGCTGGTACAAACGGGAACAGCAGCTTGGAACACACAGTCCCAATCCACACACAATCCCAATCCACACAATGCCAAATCCACACGATTCCAAATCCAAGCACAATTCCAAATCCACACGATCCCAAACCCACGCACAATCCCAAATCCACACACAATCCCAAACTCATGCACAATTTCCAAGCCCATGCACAATCCCAAATCCACACACAAACTCATGCACATCCAAATCCACGCACAAACCCACGCACAATTCAAATCCCCACACAATTTCCAAGCCCACGCACATCCAGACCCACACACATCCAAGCCCATGCACAATTCCAAATCCACACGCAATTCCAAACCCACACACAATTCCAAATCCACACACAAACTCATGCACATCCAAATCCACGCACAATCCCAAACCCACACACAATTCAAATCCACACACAATTTCCAAGCCCACACACATCCAAACCCATGCACAATCCCAAACTCACGCACAATTTCCAAGCCCACGCACATCCAGACCCACACACATCCAAGCCCATGCACAATTCCAAATCCACACACAATTCCAAACCCACACACTATCCCAATCCACACACAATTCCAGATCCTTGCACATCCAAACCCACACACAATTCCAAACCCAAAGCCCTGCGTCCCTGAGCACAGCAACCAGGCTAGGATCTAGCAAGAAAACCCTTTATCCATAGGAGAGAATCAGTCGAATAATGTTTTCAATACGTCTTAAGGAAGAGGTGAATTAGCTCCAAGATTTACAATCTCATAATTCTCTGCTCAAAAAGGTTCCCTCCATCCACAGCCATCCCAGCACTATTCCCAGTTTTCTCTCCCTGGAACCACACAGCCAGACCCCATTTCCTCCTCACTCCTCCACACATGGATAATTTTTGTTTCCTCTCTTCAGTTTCTCTGCTGGGGGGTTTGGGGCGGGCAGGGGCTGGCAGGGCCGTGCCTGGGGCTGCTGTGGGATTACAGCACAGAGCCCCCCAGGGGGCTCGCAGGGAGATGCTCAGTGCTCTGCAACAAAGGAACTTCCCCCGGGTATTGTGCCCGTGGCCCTGGAACACAGAACTCGGCATTCAGAGATAAAAGCCTTGAATTCAGAGGCGCTTGACTCTCCCACTGCTGCAGCGTTACAGAACACTGGCAGCGCTCAAATCAAGGTGCAGAATTTATCCTGTGCCAGTGGTGTAAAACGATGGGATCAGAGATTTTTTTGTGCTCAGGAATTCGAGGCTCTCAGCTTTAGGCTGGTTTCCAGCACTAAATACAGCACGATTATTTTTTTTTTTCATTTACATCTTCTATACAAGCTTTTTTGAAATCACATTTTCTTCCTTTATCTATTTGCCAATTTCCAAAATCACAGACAACAAATTTCTCTGCCTGGCTGTCCTTCCAGCAGTACTTCACTGCAAAGAACACCACCAGTAACAAAGCAACACTTGTACCAACCACCTTCTATTTATTCTCAAAAGATCTGATAGAAATCTGATAAAGATTTCAAAAGCACCAAATCTACAGATTTGAAGGCCAGTAAGATTTTATTCAACCTTCTGGAAAAGCTGTTCTTCAAGGAGTCTCCATCTTCTGTCCTCTCCTTGTTAAATTGCATTTGCCCGTGACCCACTGGGAAACGTCTCTGCCCTCAGAGACAAACACTCCTAAGGAAACCATCAGAAGCCTGGGCCTCAGAGCCCAGCTCGTGGTGGGAGAAATCCTTCCCAGAGAAAGAAACCTCCCTTGCTTTGTATCTGCGGCAACATACATTGTTTGTGCTGGCACTAAATAAATAAACAACGGGGGTTTATTCAGCGTTGTGCAGGCTTTGAAACGTCCACGCCATCAATACGGCAGGAAGTGAGCAGGCCCGCGGTTCGCACTGCGCAGATGACTCCTCACAGATATTAAAATACATCATTAATGCATTTTCAGGAAGGCAACCTGTCTGCGAGGCTCCTGGGGGACCGCACGGCCCCAGGCCCCACCTGCAGCCGCTTCCGCGCCAGCTGGGAGCGCAGATCCTGCCGTGGCCGAGCGGAACTGGAGCACGGAAGGGCATTCACAGCTCCCGGCACAGCTCCGGGCTGGGCTCTCCGGGCAGCCCGGCAGGAGCCGGAGAGCAGCGGAGCTTTGCTAAGGGGAGCCCGGCGCGGGGAGCTGCCTGCTCTGCCTGCAGAGCGCCGAGAGAGCCTCCCCAAAATCTGAACACGGGCAGAACGGCGGGGCTGAGAGCACCCACGGCCTCACGTCCATGAAACGGGAGCGGCCGCCGGCGCTCGGGGGGTGCGGGGAACCTGCGCAGCTCTATCCCACCTCCTCTCCCCTCAGGAGAGCAGAGACATGGAACAAACCCACAGGTCGCACACACAGCAGGGGAGGGGGCTGTGCTCGCATTTTCACCCAGACACAGCCACAGCCCAGGCACAGGGGACGGACACGGGCGTGTGACGATGCTGCAGTGAAAGGAGCGAGCCGCAGCTCTCAGCGCCGGGAAACGGAGCCGAGCGCTAAAGGAGAACCGTTCCCATCGTTTCCCTCCCGGTCACACCGCCCAAAGCCGGGGATGGCCAGAACCTCCAGCCGAATGTGCCCCTGTCCCCCCGGCGGCTCCCGGCAGGAGCGCTGCCCGCGCTGCCGCCCCTCGCCCCGCTGCCGGCGGCTGGGGATGCCCGGGGGGCGGCTGGGGATGCCCGGG
>VWYN01024635.1:0-27467 GCA_013400075.1 Hippolais icterina | reverse complement strand
CCCTGCCCTGTCCCTGAGCCCCCTGCCCTGTCCCTGAGCCCCCTGTCCTGTCCCTGGGCACCCTGCCCTGCCCGATGCTCAGGTGCAGCTCTGCCCAACACTTCCAGCTTTTTAACGCAGCCACCAGAGGAGACAGAGTGCTGGTGACAGATCAGATCTGGCTCTGGTCACATCCATTCTGAGCTCTGTTCCCTTGCACAGGCCCTGAAATGTATCTGCCCACCCCTGGCACGGTGCTGCTTCCAAGTGTATTGCTTTCAATTATGGTCATTTCCTGTATTAGGACTGAACCTTCTATGCTTTTCTTGTTTTCTTCCTCTGGCACTGTATTCTCAGAAATTCCTGTGTCCCACACAGCAAGGAAAATAAACCAATTTCTGCAGTGCATTTACTGCAACCCTTGCTGCCTCTGTGTCAGAGTTAATGAGTGACTGTCACAACTCCTGCAGAGACTAATTCAACTTTGGCATTGATAATGGAGCCGTGGAATGGTTTGGGATGGAAGGGACCTTAAAGCTCAATTCATTCCACCCCAGCCATGGCAGGGACACCTCCCACTGTCCCAGGCTGCTCCCAGCCCTGTCCAGCCTGGCCTGGGACACTGCCAGGGATGCAGGGGCAGCCACAGCTGCTCTGGGCACCTGTGCCAGGGCCTGCCCACCCTCATTCCTTCCTAAAATTTAATCTAATCCAGGTCTAGTATCAGTAACCAAGAGAAGGTGTGATCCCTCTGTAGGTGCCAAGATTCAGATTTGTCTGCTGTGACCCAAAGCAGATCCCCAAATGAGCAGCTCAGCTCTTACCCTGTCCCAGTGTCCCTGTCTCAGCCTTTCATCCATCCATGGCAATTTCTCCATCCTTTCTTCACAGAAGCTTGTGATGCTTCAATAGTTGGACACTTCTTGGAAACCTGTGATTAAAAAATTCATGTTGAAGCATCAAATTTGCTTTATTCCATTTCCAGTTGGACTTGACGACCTTTAAGGTCTTTTCCAGCCTTAACAATTCTATTATAAGAAGGTGGCTTTTTGTGCACCAGTGCTCTCCATGCCCCCAGCACCATTATAACCATTTTAATTTATAAGTTTATAATATATATAATGGTGCTAGAGGTGGCCACCAGCCCCTGGCAAGGGGCAGCAGGGCAGCAGGGGCAGGTTCAGCAGCTCCCTGGTGTTACAGGCACAGCCCAGGCTCCAGAGAGGAGCCACCCGTGCTGTCACAGCACATGGAGAGCACAACCCAGGGCCAGCAGCCCCAGGAGAGATCTTGGTTTGCTGAGGCAAACAGCTCTTCCTGCCTCTGGTGCTGTCAGACACAACAGAAGGGACAGGCTGCTCGTGAGGTGTAATTAAGGTGTAATTAATTAGAGAGAGATCAGTGGCCCCTGATCTGGTGCCTTTGACAAAGGACAGAAGGGATTTGGTGCCTGCATCCCTCCCCTGCCCACCCGGGGTCTCTCCCAGCAGACACACCCCAAGCTGCACATTTGGGGATTTTTGGTGTTCTGTGACATTTGAGATTCCCTTTAGACATTTCCATGGCAGCGTCTCGTGTCCAGAAAGGTTTGGGCAGAACTGGGGGACCTTGTGCCTGATGCTGGCTGCAGAGGGGGAGCTCCTGGAAGCTTCTCCCATTTTCCTGCTGACTGCACTGGGGCTGTGGCAGCCCCAGGTTGTCCAGGATTGCTTCCACATAGGACCCTCCTCTAGACTTAAGTCCCTTATTCTCATTATTCTTTTATTACCACAAACATCTAGAATATTGCTAAACATGTGAGAAAGAGCTTATTAAAATTATTAACCAATGGGTGACTCAGATAGTTATGAACATTTTGTATTTCTGCCCTCACTGGATTTTTAAGTCAAGATCCATTTTAGTTTTCAGTTACTGGAAGATTTGTTGTCCAACCCCACTCTGAAAATAAAGATATCAGAACCTTATTATTTCAAAACTTGTTCCGAAGACATTAATGAGAATGAGTTTTCCTGAGGGTTTATGTGACTTTCTCATGGAATTGCCTACAAGGATGCAGCTTTCTCTAAAATTATGTAGGCAAATCCAAAGTCCTGTTAAAACACAAAATGCCTTTTGTTTTAATTTCATCTGATTTCAAAATCCTACAAAACTTTTGAGTCTGAAATAATGCCAAAACACTTTACAATAACAGTCGGTTTCCTACAACTTTAGGACTTGCAATTACCCAGTACAACAGTAATTTTAAATTGGCCATATCTTGATGAAGAGATGGAACAAACACTGCAACACGTGTATGAACTTGACTTTTGAGTCCAATTTTACTCCCTTGGAAGGAAGTATATTTTGACTTGAAAATTGTATGTGGTGAGTGACTCTACAGTCATGGGGGAAGAGAAATTTTTCTCTACATGGGAGTTTGCTGCCTTGAAAAGAACTTCATTGTTTGCCTCTAAAGAATGAAAAACTCCCTATGTAAAAACAGTCATGAATATTTCTTCCTGTTGTCTGCTTTAAGAAAATTATCTGTGCAGTTGCAGCCAGTGAATTTGTGCTTGTGTTAATGCTGTAATACATCTGTAATTACCTGTGATCAAAAATGAATTAATTTTATGGCGCCTTTTCCTCAATTGAAATGCAATTTACAGTCAGGATTGGTGCAGTGGACAACAAAGAGCCCTAAGGTTACACCCCTCAGCTCTTGTCCTTTTTCAAGGTCTAAAGTTCTGCCAGGTTACCCCAAACGTTAATTTTGATTTGGGATCTGTCTGGGATAAGCTCTATAAATTCAGTTTATAAGATGCCAGTGTTGCAATGTTATCCTTGTGTGCAAACACCCCACGTGTGTGGTGGGTTTGGGAGAGGACGTGAAGGAAAAGCTGCCCTGCCTCTGGGGCAGAAAAGGTCAAGTTGTGATGTCTTGGAGGATCATCCAGGGGGTCACAAAGCCCCATCCAGGCAGGCACATCCCAGCCTGTGACACTCCACAGGAACACTCTGATTTCCCTCTGCCCCAGCACAAATCCTCAACCCCAGGACGGGAGGAGCAGTGTGTGCCTGCAGAGCTGACACCTTCCCTGACACCTCCCCTGTCCTGGGACAGCCACACGGAGCACAGACAGCAGAGGGAAGGGTGCTCACAGCACACAGACAAACCCTGAGCAACCACACCGTGAGACTCTGCCATGGAGCTCATCTGGGCCCATCCCAGGGGGGAAGAGCACCCCGGCAGGATGAGCAGCACCCAGCTCACCCTGAGCTCAGCACTCGAGGTGTTTGACCTGGATCTGTCACCAGAGATCTCGCTGCACTGCTGGAACTTCTGGTGACAAGGCCAGCAGCAGCAACGTAGCCACGGTCCTTGGAAAATTCCATAAATATCAGAAACATTGCTCTGCTCAGAGTGGCATGGAAGGGGAGAGCAGTTAACTCTGGAAACCCTCTGCTCAGGAGAGAGAGGGCAGGGCAGAAAGGGAAGGACCACGTGTCCAAGCACCAAAACCTGTCAGGGTGCACATCCCTGGTGGTTTAATGGTGATCCTGAGCCAGAGAGACATGTCCAGGGCAGGGCTCTGGGAATTGGGACAGCTGGGTCTTGTTTGGCTGTTTTCCCTCCACAGGTTTTATCCAAGTAGATCCTGTGCCCAGATATCTTTGAGTTCACCGTGTCAGGCTTCCCTTCCCCTTGTCCTGCAGAAATAATTTGTCTACTAAAAATCTGAAATTGTATTACAGCGAAAAAAAGAGGATGAAAAACTTCTGTCATTAACTCTCCTGATGTGTGTTGTTTAGTCCAGGGTCCCTCTCCTTTCCGTGGTAATTAACTGAAATCTTGATTAGCATTATCTCAGATAAGCCATCTTTAACATCTGCCTGCACCAGGCCCCGTCTGTGCCCGGGGGTGTTTGAGGAGCTCTAATCCTTCCCCAGATGAATCTGGTGACACCATTTCTGTGTGATGGCATCGCTGGCCCCGGACCATGGCAGGCTGGGTCACTGCAGAGTTAATGCAAAGCCCCAGTGCCATCCCCAGGGGCTGCAGGTGCCACCAGCCATGCAGAGCTGTGTCCCCCTCCGTGTGCCACCCTGGGGCAGAGTGCTGGGGACAGGCAGCACCAGCTCCCTGCCTGGCCTGAGCAGCTCTGCTCCACACGTGCTGGCACACGGGGCACCTTCAAACAAATGGTTCTCCATGGATCCAGTGGAAATCTGGTGAATGCAGCAGCTGGTAACAGGTGGGAGTGAGCAGAGAGCCCTGGAGAGGCCACGAGGGCGCTGGTGGCAGGGCTGAGGAGGAGCAGACAGCTCCTGCAGCGCTGCCACCATTTCCTCCAGCTACCTTCCATCTACGATCAGCTCTGCTGCACTTACTCTTGGCAACCAAAACAGCTGCATCTCTCTCCTTAAAAAAAAAAAACCACAAACCCAAAAAAGCCCTGTGGAATCAAAGTCTCCCTGCAAATGTAACACGCAGCCGATACAGAAGTGATGATTTTGCTAAACTCTGACTTGCAGCAAATACTTTTTATATCATGACACTGGATTCTGATGCACAAAGGAAAATCAAGTTCTTTTCCCTCTGCACGCCCCGTAGTTGTCAGAATCATTGCTTCTCTTTGTTTTTTACATACAGTAACTAGGAAGAGATGCTTTATAAACTCTCTTGTTCCTCCAGTCAGGATGTCAATGAGCTATGAATAATGAAATTTTTAAAAAAAATTAAAAAAAAAATCCCAATGAATGGCTATGACCCAGCAGCGAATTTTCACTGGGGAAGAGAAGCAGCATCAGGGCTGCGTGACAATAATCATCATTACTGCTAAGAGAGCATTTCTTCCTGCTGGTGTGGTGCAGGGCACAAAGGGGGCCCGGCAGGCCGGATGCGGTGCCGGACCCGGCATGTGCCGCCCTGCCGCCCCGGCCTCAGCCCGGATCCCACGGATCCCGGGAGAACCGGCACCTCTCCACCCCCAGTGCCAAGTGAGCCATCAAAGCAACGAGTTACAAATATCACGGTGGACTCTGGTGGCATTTCTCAGGGGGGTAAAAATGGGCTTCCCTTTCTTCTTCCAAGAACGCGGAATCAGTCCTTGCTCTGATTTTTGAGGTGCCGTGTTCGTTTCAGGGGAGATGGGCTCTAGCAGGAGTGCACACACATTTACACACACGCTCCTCATGCATTATTTGGTTGTAGTTGGGTGCAGTTTTTCCCTTTTTCCCCTTTTTCCCATAGAATCACGGGATCATTTAGGTTGGAAAAGACCTTTAGGATCATCAAGCCCAGCTGTTAAACCAGCACTGCCAAGTCCAAATCTTTCAGGCTGTTGGAGAAGGTTAATTTGTTTGTTGAACATAAACAACTGGCAATGCCTTAAGCTGTTCACTACTTCCTTTTTTTTGATACCAGCAGCTTTTCCCCCCCTGCGACCGAAGCTTTACTCACCCCTTCTTTCAACTGATCTCCAGCATTATATTATTTATGAATAAAGGTCACCCCGTGAGGAAATGGCACATCTACTAGAAAACAATGTGCACTTTCTAAATTTGAACCGAGTCGTTTCCGTTCTTTGATTTAAGTTTAGTTACTTCCTGTGGTTTCTTGTCCTACGCCACTGCTGAATCTTTGGATTGACTCCAGGATAAATTGCACTCTTCCAATGAAATTAGAAACTGCGGCGATGACGGCTCAGCCAGAGCGGCTGGTAAACAGCACTTCAGCTAAATATTAGTGCACTTAGTGGGCTGCACGAGTGTCTCATTACCTGTGTGAGGTGATGGATCCTGCCTGAGCCATGTGGGTGCTCTCCTGGGAGCTGCACCCTCGGCTCCCACCCTGCTCTGCCACCGGACAAGGTGCTGAGCAAGCACTTCCACCTCCCGTGGGAGGGATAAAGGAGCCTTTGGAACCAGCAGCTCCTGATGGAGAGAGGTCACTTCTTCACCAAAATCAAGCCATCCTCCCACAGGCAGATCCTTGGTTAGCAAGGACAGGTGCTCAGCCCCATGCTCAGAAGCACCTTTGTACCAGGCCAATGCTTCCACGAGCCACAGGAAAAAACCTGCATCAGGTTTTTTAGGGATCAGAGTCAATGGGGGGAAACCTCCAAAGTTTAGAGAAGTCATTCCAGGAAGTTTGCTGACAAAACCACATGTGAATATACAGCAGCAGCCCCAAGGTGTGCTTTCCCTCAGTAAAAACATGAGTGAGCTCTTCAGGAGCCTGCAGTGACCACAGCCCCCCCAGGGCTGGAGGAGTTATAGATGGCCAAGGTCAGGGAGAGGGACACAGCAGCAAAGGAGGAGTGAGGCACTCTGCACCTGAGTGCTCTGCCTCCCTCAGACACGAGTTTGGTTTACAAAACCTTCAGCATAACAACCAGCCTCAGTGAGGAGCCCTTTTGGGCTGGGATTGCAGGACACTGCAATAACCATGCGCTCTCTCTCTTTCTCCCCCATCCCTTTTCTTTCTCCTCCCCTTCCCCCAGGACACTTAAGCACAGATTTTCCCCCAGCAGCCAGACTGATCTCTCGATGGAGCCCCGGATTCCTCACAACATCACCGTTGTCCCCAACTCTGTGATGGTGCAGCCCTTGCTGGACAGTCGGATCCCCTACGGGCGGCTGCAGCACCCGCTGACCATCCTGCCCATCGACCAGATGAAGACCACCCACATGGAGAACGACTACACCGACAACCCCGGCGCCTCCCAGCCGCCGGCACAGAAGCGCCCCCGAGCCCCCCACGAACTGGGCTTGAGCAGCCAGCACCCGCAGCGCTGCGAGCAGGACGTCACCCACCCCTGGATCTCCTTCAGCGGCCGCCCCAGCTCCATCAGCAGCAGCAGCAGCACCTCCTCGGACCAAAGGCTCCTGGACCACATGGCCCCGGTGCCCGTGGCGGAACAGTCGTCCCCCCGCGCCGTCCGCATCCAGCCCAAGGCCATCAACTGCAAACCCCTGGACCTGAAGGGCCCCGTGTCTCAGGAGCTGGACAAGCACTTCCTGCTGTGCGAGGCCTGTGGGAAATGCAAGTGCAAGGAGTGCGCCCTGCCCCGGACTCTGCCCTCGTGCTGGGTGTGCAACCAGGAGTGTCTCTGCTCGGCGCAGAACCTGGTCAACTACTCCACCTGCATGTGCCTGGTCAAGGGCGTCTTCTACCACTGCACCAACGAGGACGACGAGGGCACGTGTGCCGACCACCCCTGCTCCTGCTCCCACTCCAACTGCTGCGCCCGCTGGTCCTTCATGAGCGCCCTGTCCCTGGTGCTGCCCTGCCTGCTCTGCTACCTGCCGGCCACCGGCTGTGTCAAGCTGTCCCAGAGATGCTACGACCAAGTGAGCCGGCCCGGATGCAGGTGCAAAAACACAAACAGTGTCATTTGCAAGGCCTTGCCCGAGAGCAAAGGGGCAGAAAAGCCTTTTTAGTAGCTCGGGAGGACGGAGCTGGGAGGATGCTCCGCGGAGCAGGGTGGTGCTGGCTCTTTTTAATAACCTGTGTTCTGAGGAGAGCGTTAGCCTCTTGCCTTCGGAGAAAGCAGAAGCAACTGTTTCCACAAACTGAAGCACTTTGGGTTATTCAGGGTTTTTGGAACTGGTCGCAGTTTAACTAGATGGGGCCAAAGGAGGAATGTTAATAGTGCAGAGTGAAGCTGCAAACCCATGTACATCATGAAGTACAGCTGCTGAAAAACTCCCAGCTTGGACGGACGGCTGCTCACCAGGCCTGCACACCACAGGAACCATTAACTGCTCGCTTGGCAGGCACCGCCTCACAACCAGTCCCCATTCCCAGCTGCAAAAAGCTGCTTTGAATCCGGATTCAGGGCGGGCTACTTGTTTCCTGTCTCCTTCCAAACCCCAGCTCGCTCCCAGCAGCCTCTTGAAGGTGATGGGGGAACTCCCTCCACCCTGCTTCCCTCCTAGACACCACTGCAAGGGCTGGTTGCACACAGAGTACGTGTTTCTCAAAAGCTTTCTGAGTCCCTCAAAGATTTTTGGACCAGAAGCAAAGCTACATTTAATTTGCTGAAGGGTCTTTTGCCCTTTGGGCGTATCCCACCCAGCCCCACTGGTTTGGACCCTCCTCCTAAAGCAAGATGGTGGCAGGGCCGCTCCTCCCAGGAGGAATGGCAGCAGGATGTGTTCAGGCAGTTGTATCAACACCGGGTCCTCCTGCCTGTAAGCTGATCCATAGCATCGGGTTTCACCCCACGGAATATGAATTTTCCACCAACAGAACAGCCCCTCTCCTGGAGGATGGAGGCCAACCCCAATTCCCCCCAGCCCGTGTGTGCTCCCCAACACCGGAGCCAAGGGGATGAAACTCAAGCCACGACGCAAAGACGGGTGGGGTTTGTCTCTCTAAACCTCCTAAGCTCTGGTAAGAAGTCACACAAACCTAAGTGTACGATGCACATAGATGTATTTTTCTAGGGAATCTCGATCCAGTACCTCCCCTCCTGGAACAAGTTCTTCTTTGCTCATTAAGATCTGTTTTTGTCTTTGGGGGATGAATGGCATTTGCTTGAAGTACAGCGCATTCCCCCGCCCCTATTGCTGCTGTTTGACTTTTGCCTCTTCTGTACAAAAGTGTCTTTTTAAATGTAAAGAATGCTTTTAGTGTTTATTTTAGTGTTAACACACACTAGGGACAGCCAGGGGAAGGAGGAGAGCGCAGTTAACGAATGGGCCCGTGGTTTTCAGCACGCAAATATTGGCTCTGTCCATGCACTCATCCTAGGGCTGGTTCTGCCTTCCCCAAGGATGCTGCAGCCCCTCTCTCTCAACAACTACAAGGTGCTAAACAAGAATCTTGGTCCAAACATGCAACACTCTAATGAGTAGGTAGGTACTTGTTGCATGCAGAAAACTGACCTAGTCTCTCTTGGTGTTTTTAATTAGAGGAGATTTCCTCAGTAAATGCACAGCAGTGACAGTGAAATGTCATCTCTAATTAGATAAGCAATAGGCAGAGCTCATGTAGCATTTCCAGGAATCCCGTTGGCCTGGCTGCGACACAGCCACGGGTGGGGGCTGGCAGGGCCGTCCTGATGGGACTCTGGTGTCTTTGGGTTTCAGAATTCAACTCAGCTGGATGGCTTGGGGTTTAGCTCAGTTCAATTGTAGATATTTATTGAATGGGGGAGTTGGAAAAAAAAAAAAGAACCCAACAAACTTTTCTATTTATAACATTTGCTAGCTTGTACATGCTGAATCATAGAAAGAAGGATGTAATATCTGTTAGCAGTTCCTATAGGGTAGCCTCATATAACTCTATGTGAGAAGCAGGTGGGGATCCAGAGCTGTATTTATTACCTTGCACAAATTGGAGGGGAAAAGATAAAAGGAAAACCAACCCCAAACTAGCTGAACTGTTGGTTGAATGTATAAGATATTGTATTAACAAGAGAAATCATTTTCCTAAGACACAAGCAAGCTAGAAAAGGCAGCAGGAGAGGCATTTACCTGCTGCCCTCCTCTGCTGGGACCACATGTGTCCAAACGGCCTCCACCCACGGCTGCTTTGCCTTTTTGACCCTCTGTCCCTGGCTGTTCCTGGGGAACCTGTGCTGAACACCCGCCCTGGCAGAGCCCACGGCTTGGCTGCATGGTCCTCGTGAGCAAAGGCACTGCTGGAATGGTGGCCACCGTGCCAATCTACACTCATGTACATACTCCCAGCAATCCCAGCCGGATTTCCTCTCATTGTACATAGCTGTAAACTATTTCTCTGTTGGTTTGTTTTAATATCTAAGCCCTGTAAGGCGGCGATGCCGTGCTGGATGTGTTAGAGCAGTGGTCAGTGTAGCAGAGTGACCCTCCCTCCTCCCCCTGGCCCCCAGCACGGTGCTGGACTCTGCTCCAGCAGCTCCCAGGCATGGCAGGAAGGTGCTGAGCCCTGGCTGGAGCTGGGAAAGGGCTGAGCTTGGCCCGAGCCAGGGGGAACAGCTCCCATCAACAATGTCGGTATTCCCGCTCTTCCCCATCCCAACAATTCCATCCCCCCGTTCCCTTTGAAGGTACTTGGGTCCCCTGCCACCCCAGAGATGTAGCAGGGGTGTGTCACCATGGCACAGCCCTACACGTGCCACCCTGGCACGCTCACATCCCCCTGCTAACGAAGGGACAGCTGCTAACGAGCACCCAGCTCCCAGCCACAGTGCTGGGGTGGGACACTCACAGAGGCAGGAGGGCAGGGCAGCTGCCCCGGGACAGGTGCCACACTCTGGAGGAGGAGGATGATGATGGCAGGGCACCTGCACTGCTAATTGCTGCAGCTCTGTTAATTAATTACTGCAGCAGGTTCATGCCAGGGTTTGCCCCTGCCCTCACACAACGGCCCAGACAGCGAGGAGGGGGGACCTGAGGGTGCTAGGAGGAGGATACCACATCCCAGCGGGAGCAGAGCGGCCCCAACACACAGACACCATCTCCACAGCCCTGTGCCCGCCGGGTGCCAGGAGCACATCCCAGATTTGGTGCTTCCCTGGGCACCCTGAGGAGCCCTCGCCCTTCCCAGCACTGGGTATTCCCTTCCCACGCTCAGACACCCTGAGAAATATTTCCCCCACCTCCTCCTAGCACCCCCTCACATGTACACCCTGAAAAGTTACCACAGAAGGTTTTTTTTTTCTTTGTATAGAATATTTATTTTGAAGCTCTATTTTAATAGTATTTATTTTAGAAAGTCTACTATTGTAAGAGTTCTTCTGTTTGTGAAGAAAAACAAGTACTGATGAATGTACTGATCTAGAAATTATATATATATATAAATATATATTGTTAAATATATAAATGGCTGTTGTGGTTCTTTAAAAAAAAAATCCCAAGAATGTTTATAGCAATTATTCTAAAAATACAAGACAGAGTAGCTCAGAATTGGTTATTTGATGCTCTCCAGCCCTGCCAAGGAACTCAGGGTGATGCTGGGGTTGCTCTGCCCCACAGCCTGGCACACCAGGGGCTCATTAATTAATTACCCCTCAAATCACCTCAGTGAGGAGGAGAACCCTGCTCTGTGAACCTGTGGGAGCAATCCTCTCCTTCCCTGCACCTCTGCAATCTGCCAGCCTGGCTGCTCCTTCCAGGGGGCTCAACCCTCAGCGTGACAAGGGGATCGACATCAAAGAGAAAGAACCAACCACCAATTCAGCATCCCCACCCCACAGAGGGGCTGTGCCAACCCCACAGAGCCTCCCTCAGCATTTCAGACCCACTTCCAGCTCTGCTGCTTCTCCTTTCAGGAGCAGGGCTGTGCTGCCCACACCACAACAGCCCCACTGGGCCATGGGTGGGTGCAGAGCACCCTCCAGCCCTGGCCAGCCCACCCTAAGGTCCCCCCAGGCATGGGGACAGCCAGAATTCCCCCACCTCCTTGGAAAAGGGCAGGAAGCTGTCAAGGACCATTTCCCTGTGTCCCTGCTCACCCTGCACAGCCCCTGAGCCACATCCTGGGGCTCCCACCCACCAGCACCCACCACCCTTCCTGCCCCCAGCTCCTCATGTGTCACCAGCATCACACCGGACTGCTAAAAATACAGGATCCGGGTTATTTTTCACCATTCCTGTTATTTATTTGCACACACTGTGGAGCTGTGACTCACTGGAAGCTGTGCCATGTTTTGTGTCATCACAGAGGTAACCCGAGTGTGTTACCTGGCCTGAAATAATATTATTGAAACAATAATGTTGAATTAGTCAATGGATCAGATAAAGAGACAATAACTACACTGTGCAGATCACGACATCCGATGCCAAAAAATCTGCAATAAGGAAAAGATTCTGAATTTGTTATGCTGGGGGTGGCTTTTCTTTTCTTTTTTTTTTGAAACAAACACGCTGAGCCAGAATGTATAAATTTAAATCAAAGTTTGGCAACACCAACTGATGTCTTGCACATAAAGCTTTAAAAATACCAACACGACGCTCATGTCTCTCTGCTGGAACAGAACCAGAGCACTCTGCTTGATTTGAGCAGTAGATGTTAAAGCAATATTTTTAAAATCTATCAGAATTAACAGCGCTTTTTTTTTTTTAAATCCTTTTTTACATCATTTTCACTTATTGGCTCTCAAGAGAAACCAACTCCAACTCCACAAGCACAGGCTATAGAATGTGAAAATAATTCTGCCCCATCACAGTTCCCCCCAGGCTCCACACCAGCAGCACCCAGGGATGAAGTTTGGCCTCTTTGTGAGTGGCAGCCAAATGGCCAGGACAGAGATAAATTGCCTTTGCACTTTGTTTTACTGCCTCCCTCCCGTGGGAGCCCTGAATCCCTGGGCTCCCGCTCCAGCCCCTGCTGAGAGCTGTAAAACCTTAGGGGTGTGCTCAGAGGGGTTCCCACACCGGGGAAATTCCCTTTGCAGGGAAAGGGGAAATGGCTGCAGAGGTCAAGGCAAAGCCTTCCAGTAGGGTCCCAGCCCTCCTCTTGTACCCACACAGCCTTGACAGGCTTGGGGACAGAGCCACCCCAAACAGACCCCAGGGTCCAAGCTGGACGCCAGGTTTGGGGGCACAAGGGGGTGAAGAGAAGTTCAGAGAACTTCACAGAAGTTTCTGACCATGCCCAGGCCACCAGAGCCCATCACAGCCCTGGACAAACCAGCTAGGACACAACAAGGCTTCTGCTGCTGCAGGAAAGAAATAAATGGCAAGTATAAAACAACCAACAAGCAGAGAAACATCAGCCAAAGGTGTGACTGGGGGAGATGTTCAAAAGATGTTTATAAAAATAAATAAATTTTTTAAAAGAAAAGCTATATCACAAACCTCTGTACCTCCCTGGTGTAAATACCTGCATTTATTTCACCTGGGCTCAGCAGCCCCCCAGCAGCAACCTGGGCTGGATGAGGGCTCAGGGCCAGAGTTCAACCCCACCACAGCCTGTTAAACCCAGAAAAGAGCCAAGAACCAGCCAGGATTTCAAGTTTTGATGGTTCCTGATCACTCTGCCAGGCTCCTGCCACACCAGCAGGGAGGGACTGGGGCAGGGCAGGCAGCCCCTCAGCACCTCCTGCTCCCTTCCCAGCCAGCTGGGTCCTGCAAACCCAAGCAAGGCTCCCAAGCACAAAGGAATTTCTCCATAAAAAGCCTAAAAAATTTACTCTTCACTATTCCTGAAGAGGAGAGGGAAGACTGAACCACGTGCTTCCCATTAGCACCATAGCGCTGCAGCTTCCATTGACATTTTCCTGCCCTTACAACAGGGAATAAATAGAAGTTTCTGCATGAAGGAGCTCTGATGAATAAATCATCCAGCCCCGTTGTGCTCAGAGCCAGGTATGTTTGTGATTATGATGCCATTATGTAACTGGGTGCTCCTAATCAGAATATTGGGATATTCTCAGAGCACTGAACTGGGACATTCTGCACCACATCCCTCTGCTCCAGGGATGGCACTGGAGCCTCCAGCCACGGCTGGAGCAGCAAAATCCTCCACCCAGCAATGCCCTGCTCTGAGCTGGCAAGGAAATGGTTCATGTTGTCCCTTCAGGGAAGTCACTGTGTCCCAAGAGATGCTAAAGAATGAATGACTTAATTAAAACTCCATCCTCGTTGTGACAGTGTTTAATTGATTTTCATGGAGAGGGTGAGCCATCAGCACAGATCCTCCACTTCCAGCCCTACAGGGTCTATGGTCTAACATGTCTAGAGTCCCACCAAAGCCAATTTCTGATCATCTTTCATGGCTGAGGATGAGGAGCTACAGTTCTGTTTTCCTCAGCAGCAGCCCCATCCCACAACAAATAGCTCCAAGGCTGGCACAAACCAACTCTCCTGATATTCCTGTAAATTATCCTCAGGAATACAGCTAATTTTTTCTTTCTTTACATGGGTGTCTATTCACTGCTAAGAAACCTCCAACTGTGCTGGGGGATAGAATTAGATGATCTTTAAAGTCCTTTCCAACCCAAACCATTCTGTTTGATTCTGCTGAAGCACAGGACTGGGGCACAGCCAGTGGGATTGGGTTAGTGTGAGCTATGGACAGGACCAACCCCAGCTCCCTGAGGAACCTCTGTGCCTGCAGCTCCCTCTCCACACAGGCAAGGAAGCACCAGGAAGCAGCTCCCACCTGCTTCAGCAGGAGACAGTTCTGGCCACACAGCTTTGGACTGAATGGGAAGGTGGGAGTGGAAAATAAGACCAGAAAGAACTCAACGAAGTGTGGAGTTTAAAAAAACAGCTTGGAAGGACCCCATGGTGATGAGAAGCAATGGGGTTTCCTGCTGGTCCCAAAGATGGGAGCAGAAAATGGGGTTTAGGGCTCCAGGGAGGCAGCAATATATCCCAACGATCCCTCCTTTGCAGGGTGAGCCTGGCTGAGCGCTGTAAACTGCAAAGGAAACCCAGAATGACAAACAATTGTAGGAACCTGAAAACCCCAGTTCCTCTGGATTTCATGGGAAGTGCGATTTTCAGTCCCCTGACCTGTCTGTCTGAGGGGAAGTGGGCAATAAATAGCAGCCGGGTTGTTATCAAGAGGATGTGAGCTATTTATAAAAAATTCTTGGGCTTTTTGAACTCTGTTTAAAGAGGCAATATCCTTGGCTTGGGTAATTGGGGGACTAAAATGCTAAAGCAAACACGATTACTCAGCCACCTTGGGAAAGTTCAGTGCTTACTTGTGTTTCTGAATCTTGGAGTGTATTTAAAGAGCTGCACTGGTGCTGTCCCCACACCCTGAGGGGAGTAGGAAGGAGGCTTGGAGATCCCTGAGCAGGGCTGCTCCTGGCACATCCCACCCTCACTGCTCAGCAATCCCAACAGCTGTTGCATGGCTTAACTGAACTGAAAGTCCAGCCTGGACAGGGCTTGGAGCAACCTGGTCCAGTGGAAGGTGTCCCTGCCCACGGCAGGGGTGTTGGAAATGGATGATCCTGAAGGACCCTTCCAACCCAAACCGTCCCATGATTAATTAAAAATACCTCACATGAATGAACTGCCTTGTCTGAAGAGGTTCCTATGTGCCTCACAACACGTTGGCTTCCCAGCAGGGCTTGAGCATCCCCAGCTCTGAGGCAAACAGGGGCTGCCAGCCCGTGCCCTCTGCAATAGCAGGGGGAGGTTTTGGTGGGAGGGCAAGGGGAAAACAAAGGCAACATCCACACAAAGCACCAAAGCCCTCCTTGCTCAAGGAAACTCATCCCAGCCCTCTAAGAAATTATTGCTCTTAACTAAACCAGGAAAAACTGTTGGAACAGCCAGCACACAGAGATACACCAACTTGCAGAGAGTCATGGCAGGGAGCACCGAGAGCCAGGGCGGGGCACAGCCACCCTCAGAAGGGCAGCTCATCACCCAGGTCACACTGGCCATGGCAGCCTGACCCTCCCAGTGCCAATGAGTGACAGATTTGGGGTCATTGGGCTGGGGAGCTTTGAGCACAGCCCTCAGAGCTGCTGCCATGCAGGAGCTCCTGACCCCCTTCCACGCAGAGCAGCAGCTGACACACACCAGGGAAGGGTCCCTCCCGCCCAGCCTCGCTGTCCCAGGCTCCTCGTGTCAGGATGTGGCACCAAACAGAACCCTCAAGGGTTTCCACTGGCTGCTGCCTTATTTTCCTGAGCCCAGCCATCAGGCAGACAACATTGCTCCTGTGTGGGAACCACACACAAAGTGTCCTGACAAAATGATGGCATCGCCTAAAATACACAAACACGCTCAAAAGAAGGGAAACCATGAAATTAAGGATAACAAACAACAAAGAGAAGCTCATACACAGAATCTGTTAGTGTTTATGAGTCACTCAGGCCTTCCTGTCTCCTCTTATAAATTGTGGGAATGCGCTGTGGTCCATCCTCTCCTTGAAAACCACCGAGGTGCTATTTCCCTCAGAGCCCAGCGCCGGGGGTGGGGAGGGACACTGCACAAATGAAAGATTTTTTTTTATTATTTTTTTTTCCTTTTTCTCCTCTTATTTTTTTTCTTCAAAGTAGGAAACCAAATCTGAGGAGCAAATGCTGTGGGATGGGTAAACAGAGGCGAGTGCAGAAGCCTTGGGGATGAGATCATCGAGCGCCTTGGCCCGGCGCTGTTTTCCGACAGCAAAGGGCTTAACAATGGAATGGATGGGAAATGCCAGGAAAAGTTAAAGAGCTTTGGACACGAGGTCTTTGTAAAAGCTCATTCTTTATTATTAGCAAACAACTTCTCCCTATCTCTTCCTTCGTTTTCGCCCTTCAGCAAATGAGGATTTTCTCTCTCAAACCTAATTCATTGTCATCTTAGTGTTTTAAAGCTCTCCCAGCATGCCAGCACCCAGGGACACCAACCCGTGCATCACACCGTCATGACCACCACCACCATCCACTGGAAGGTGTCCCTGGCCATGGCAGAGGGTAGCACTGGATGAGCTCTAAGGTCCCTCCCAACCCAAACCAATCTCATCCTGTGATTCTGTGACAACCCTGAGCTGTGATCACTTCAGAGCCAAGGTTTCCCTCCAGGCTGCCTGTCCCACCCCCAGGCACAGCAGGATCTCCAGCACCCAGGGGCTCCCAGGAGGAAAGGCCATCACCCCTTGGTGAGGCAGAGCCTGTGCAGACCCTGCTGTGCCCTGAGGAAAGGATGCTCAGCCCCTGCAGCCCAGCTAAAACTGGAGTGCACAAGCTGGAACCAGGAACAGCGAGTTTTGAGGGATTTTTATGTGAAAACCTCACACACCAGGATCTCAG
Organism: Hippolais icterina; assembly: GCA_013400075.1. Lineage (NCBI taxonomy): Eukaryota > Metazoa > Chordata > Aves > Passeriformes > Sylviidae > Hippolais > Hippolais icterina. Next base: position 10,812 of record VWYN01024635.1, on the reverse strand, counting down.
ATGGCTTCAAGAGAAGCCACCCAGGCTCACTCCAACCAGGGCCAGCCCTGAGCAGCTCATCCAGGCTGTGAGTAAAGCACTGGGTACATTTAGGGACTTGCAGTACCAGCTTCAAATGTGGAGATAGAAATACAGACAGGATTGTAGGATAATAAATAAAAATCCTTCCTTGTGAGGGTGGGCAGGCCCTGGCACAGGGTGCCCAGAGGATCTGAGGCTGCCCCTGGATCCCTGGCAGTGTCCAAGGTTGGATGGGGCTTGGAGCAGCCTGGGACAGTGGGAGGTGTCAGGGATGGAATGGGACAATCCTTCAGATCTGTTCAACACAAACCAGTCTATGATTCTGTGCTCTAAACTGATTTAGTATCAAATGTTTGATATTTAATCCCAACACCCAGCCCTTGGAAGGGCAGCTCAGAACCCCACCCAGCGCCTTGACATGACAAACACTGCCTCAAGCTCAGGGGAGATGAAATCTCGTCCTTTACTGTCAAAGCTCCTTCCTTGCCCTTTTCCTGAGGGAGCACCACCAGCCACTGATTGGTTGTGTGGTTTCTCAAGCATTAATTGAAGGACAGAGCAGAGCAGGAGCTTCCTCAGCCTGGAGCAATTCCATGAGTCGGAAGTGCTCAGCAACACCTCCGCTGCCATTTCTGCTCAGCACACACACGGTCCGTGTGTCAGCTCAGAAAACTCTGCTGCTGCTCCCTGTGCATCCCTGCACTGCTCCCTCTGCATCCCTGCACTGCTCCTGCTGCCTGTGCATCCCTGCACTGCTCCCTGTGCATCCCTGCACTGCTCCCTCTGCATCCCTGCACTGCTCCTGCTCCCTTCTGCATCCCTGCACTGCTCCTGCTCCCTTCTGCATCCCTGCACTGCTCCTGCTCCCTCTGCATCCCTGCACTGCTCCTGCTCCCTCTGCATCCCTGCACTGCTCCCTGTGCATCCCTGCACTGCTCCCTGTGCATCCCTGCACTGCTCCCTGTGCATCCCTGCACTGCTCCTGCTCCCTGTGCATCCCTGCACTGCTCCTGCTCCCTGTGCATCCCTTGGTCTCTGCACCACAAGCACTGGAAATGAAATTATTTCAGCGAAATGAAATTATTTCAGTCATGATGATGCTACAACAAAAAGGCTCCCCCCAAAATTACATCCCGTGGAAGGAACAAGGGAGTTAAAAACCCTGAAATGCCAGCTGGCAGTGCCATAATCTGATGTTTGCACTGACTGCAGGACACAGCTCAGCAGCCCCTTTCAGCACCAATAACATCTCCCTGCTGGAGCAGCCCGGGCTGGGGGACAGGCAGGGACCCTGCTGCCAGCAAGGCTAAAAACACCAACAAAAAGGGATCCCAAACTACAAAAGAGAGAGAATGGAACCAAAAGAGAGGTTTACAGCTATTCTGCACCACTGCAAGTGGCTGGAAACGGAGCAGAGCATCCCCTGGGCACCAAGATGCACCCAAAGAGAGGACAGAGCCTCCATGGGATGAGGGCCTGGAGCTGGATTTTCTGTTCAGATTGAATCAATCACTACTGACATAAAGGGAACAACTTTCTCAAAGTCTCCTTCACTCCCATCTGCACTGCCAAGCTCCTCAGTGGTACCTGTGACTGCAGAGGCAGCCCCAGCACCCGGACTGGAGCTCAGACCGGGCAGAGCTGCAGACACGGACATTCCTCCAGGAGTACCAGCCCCTGAGCCTCGGATTTCTGTAGAACCCAGTGGAAAAACCCCGGTGCGGGATGTGCTGCTGTCCCAAACCCCTCTCACACACAGCATCTGCTCATCCCCGTGGCAGAACCTCCAGCCCATGTGGCAGCGCTGACACAGCCCATGAATAAAACAATAGGTACCACTCATCGCCCCCAGGGCTTCCTCATACCGGGACACAATTTCCCTGGAAAACAAAGAACAATTCCCTGCATCGTGTACTGATGGGTCTTGGGTTTGGCCCCCAGTACAAACACACACACACATAATTTCTTCTTTTACATTTTTGCCTGATGACTTGCATGACAAGCCTAATAAAAGCCGAGACAAATAACCCAAAACACACAAAAATGTGATACTGTTTCCTATTAACATCCAAAGCACTTCAGTGACTGTAGAAAGAAACTGCATTAAAACATCAGGAAAAAAGGAGAAAATTAACTACATATGGAAAAATATATATGTAAAAGGGGGGAAAAAAAAAATATATATGGGTAGGATAGTGGGGCACTGGCCAGGGCTGCTCCATGTGGGCATCCCCATGGGCAGCTGCCAGCTTCAGCACATCCAGAATCGATCCCTGCCTTTGAAACCACCCCAGCAGGACCTTGGAAATAAACCAGGTCCCCACCACGGGGCTGGGGACATCCCTCCCCACACTGGGGTGCCCACAGGGCAGTGAGGGCAGGATGGGGAGATGGGCCCTGGAACTGATGCCTTGGGAAGGTTGACCTGAAATAGAGGCTGGACAGAGATAGAGAATAAAGTTGGGATTTAATAAAGACCCCCAGGATCCACCCTGGGCATTACAGGAGCCTGACCAAGGCTGCACCCAGGGTGGGCTGAGAACGGTCACAAAATGAGATTTTACATTTTTATAAGTTTTGCATATTGAGGTTTAATTGTCTAATCACAGCTTGTACATCCCACCGCCCCCTGTGGCTCATCCCCTCCTGCCCCACAGGGTCACTTTTTTGGGGAGCATCACCAAGGAGCTCCCACACACCAAGCCCGGCCCGGGGCAGGAGCAGTGCCCGTCCCCGCTGGAAAATAACCCCTGTGCCGGGAGGGAGAGCGGAGTGAAAACCATCCGGGCTCTGCCGCACCGAGAGGAGGTTCTGGGGAGGTTTTTCTTGGCAGCAGCCGGCCGGGCTCTCTCTTCCTGCCCGGCGGGGGGACACGGCCCCGGGGACGGCGCATCCCATTCATGTCCTGCCTCCGGCTGGAGAACGGGCTCTCCCCTCCAGCTGCACGGCTGTGCTGGCCAAAATAACAAGGAAAGCCCAAAAACTACCAAAAAACACCAACAGAACATCTCTGCTGTGACAGGAACACCAACAGCACTCGCCTTAAACCAGCAGCTCTCTCCTCTCCATACACTGATGATCTGCCTCTGGGTCTTGAAATCATTTTTGTCATCAAATGATCCCAGTGGCTGCGGGAATCAGGCATCAAAACTTTAAATTATGATCTATACGTGAACAGCTTTGTATAGAAAAGGGAACAACTCTTCCAGAAGCTGATAATGCACTGAAAACCTTTTCCGACTCCCGATTGTGCCAAGCAGCTGCAAGAAAGAAATACCGGCAGGAATGGAAAAATGTTTCCATGTATTTTCCTGGGCTGCCTGCCACGGCAGGGCCCGGGGCAGAGGCACGGGGAGCCCCCAGGTGCCTGCGGAGGATGCTGAGGGCTCCTCTCGCTGCAAGGAGCAGCCGGGCGAGTGGAAACCGGCCCCGCTCCGCCAGGCACAACCCGGGAGCTCGGCTCGAAACCACCTCCTCTACCTCCCAACAATGCACAGAGGAATTTCCACAAATCCCAAGGCTGCCCTGACTTCCATTTCTAAACTTGGAAAAAGAAATACCAGGACATTCCTTTGTTGTTCCAGCTCACTCACTGTTTGATCTGGGGGTTTTTGCTCCAGCTGAGCCAATTAAAGAATCCCAATTTCCCCTGGAAAAAAAAAATGAAAAAGGCACAAACTAGTAACAAACAATGTGTTTGCTGCTTTGATTTTTAACTAATTGTTTTCAAGTTGAACCAAAACCTGCCACCTCGTTCGGGTCCATGTGGTTTGGTGCTTAAATAGCATTTTGGCCAGAGAGAGGAGTGTGATAGAGGCATTTCCAGCTGCATTCCTGCCCTCTGGAAGGAAACTCTCCACTGCTGCATTTCTTGGATGTGGCTATTTGGGATCACATAAGAAGCTTGAAATATAAACACCCCCAGCCCAAACCCCCAGCCAGCACAGCCTGACAGGGCCCTGCCTGGGCTGAAACTCCTCAGAAACATTTCTGTTCTTATTTCCTCTGAGTTCAATCTACTCTTCTACATTTACAGGAATTTCTGTTTCTTTTTTATTTTATTCACGTTTATTTGCAGTGGGTTTGAAAGGATTTGCCCTTTCCCTGTGCAGTGCCACCCTGTCCTGGTCCCTGCTGCCTCAGTCCTCCCCACAACAAACACCAAGGGAGTTCCAGCAGCACCGAGTGTCAGATCCAGGTGCCAAAAGAAGCAGGGATGAACACCTCAAGTGTTCAAAACCCACGTGGATGTGGCACTTGGGGACACGGTCAGGGGTGGCCTTGGCAGTGCTGGGGGAATGGTTGGGCTTGATGATCTCAGGGGTTTCCAGCCTAAGGGATTCCATGGCTTTGTCCTGACTGGCAGAGACTTCCACTGCTAATCCCAGATCTTGGCACCAAAAATCACCCCACAGCCACCAAACTGCAAGGCTGGTGGGGCAACTCTGGCCTCAGGAGCAAGGAAGCATCTCTTCTTCTGTGAGGAAGAATGAGACACAAACCTTGGACTTGAGGAGGAAGAAGGCTGTTCCTGCTGTTCAGCTGGAGCAATTAATCACACGTGTAACGAGGGAGGCCGAGATGGGAAACCCGGGAGCTGGGCATGGAGAGGCAGCACGGAGCCAGAGAGATGCAGGGAGAGGCAGCAGCTCCATCCCCTCCCAGAGCTGGTGGCTGCAGACCATGGCATCTGTGAGCCCAGGAGAGCTGGGCTGAACCCCCAGGAGTGGATCCAGTGGATACCAGCAGCCCACGAAGGAGAGTGCAGCACCCCAGTGATGCTGGGCATCATTAGGGAAATTTTTTCTTCTCATGCTACAACAGAAGCAAAGCTCAGACCTCTTCTGCTTTTTTTTTTTTTTTTTTGTGTAGTATCTTATCATCCAAGAGCTCATTAGCCAGGAATTCCTCATGCTGTTTATTTTCCATTTGTCCATATGTTCCCCACAAGCTCAGCCTCATCTCTGTTTTAAGTTTATACTTAGCAGCAGTAATTGGAAAGGATGAACAAAGGCACGAAGGAAGGCAAGGCACACACAAACAAACTGCCCAGATGTTTTGGATTCCTGCATTTCCCCAAGAAGCAGGATCCTTAATGTTTTGATCATGTCATCACAGCACAGAGCTGCAGTCCAGAGTACAACTGGCTCCTCTCTCCTGACTCTTGGCCACAGAGACAGGAATTCAAGCCACCACAAGCGACCCAAATCTGCTCATCCCACAAGTGAAAGTGAAAACCTGGGATGAGCCTGATCAGCAGCAATGCCTGCAGTGGGCTTGTCCCAGTATGGGTTTGGCTTTAGATTTGAAACAGGACCAAGCCAAACTCCTCAATTCACACCACCTGCTCCCAACGAGGACCAAGAGCTCACCTGCCTCTCAAAGCGTTATTTGAGCTGTTTGTTAGTTCAGTTGGGCTTTTTTTTTTCCCCTTAAGTTTTATGCCAGTTAGAAATCAATTTAAACTTAACCAAAAGAAATCAGTTTTAATAATGACAGGACAAAGGGGAACGGTCTCGAGCTGAGATAAAAGAAAGCAGATTTAGGTGAGGTGTTAGGAAGGAATCCTTCCCTGGGAGGGTGGGGAGGCCCTGGCACAGGGTGGCTGCCCCTGGATCCCTGGCAGTGCCCAAGGCCAGCTTGGACAGGGCTTGGAGCAGCCTGGGACAGTGGGAGGGGTCCCTGCCCATGGCAGGAGGGGGAATGAATTGAGTTTTAAGGTCCCTTCCAACCCAAACCAGGCTGGGATCCTACACAATACAAAACGTGGCTTCGCACTGGTTAAATTAAAGTGGTCTATGCTTGCCTGCAAATACAGCCTTGCTTTTCAACACAGCTATTGCAAAACTCTTGGGACAGCACTGAGATACTCCACAGAACGGAAAGAATTAAAATAAGAAATCCCAGCAGTTGTGCAGGGTCCAAGGAGCCATGGACAGCCTTGAGGTTCCCATTCTCCATCTTCCCTCCCATGCAGAACACGGAGTGAGAACAGGACGGAAGATTAATGAGAGGAAAAACTGTGACCACAGCAAATAGAGTGACTCATGCCCACTCCATGGTCTTCATTTCTAATCTAGAATAGTAATTTACTGCAGGACCAGATTAAATATATTTCTCCTCCTGCTGAGCCTGTGGCCGTGGGGATGCAGCAGCCCACACTGGGAGCACTGGCCACTGCCTGGATGAAGCCAGCCTCAAAATTATCCAAGCTCTGCCTCAGCCCTGCACCAGGAACACAGGCTGGGGGGGAGGAAAAGCAACACACAGCAAAGAAATCCCTCCTGCTCCCTCTGGTTCTGAGAGGAAGCAGAGTCCTCCAAATGCCACCTCTGCAGGCTGGCAGGAATCAGCTGGATCCAGGGAACTAATTAAAGGGAGAGCACTAAAAGCAGCCTAAAGACTGGAAATCGTGTTCTAAACTCACATTAGGATCGGAAGGGGAACTTCCCAATTTGATGGCACAAAGCAATTTACTTCAATTAGCAGGGACATAACCGGAGCAGTTGCCTAATAGAAGCACTGCATCTCCGAAAAACAGCAGCTCCCTTAATTGCATCCCCTGGCACTTCAGAGCTTCCACGGCCTGCTTTAGGTGAGGTGGGGTAAAATAACCCTTGGTTCCTTCTTCTCAAATCTCCTGCCGGGCTTTGAGCACTGTCCCAACGCAGAGGGCACACGCTGGGCCAAGGAGGAGATGGCCGAGGGGAAAAGCAGCAGGAAGAGCCTTTCCCTGCCTCCTCCTCCTCCCGGCACAGCCCTGCCTGCTCCCTCCTGCTGGCAGCTGGCTCAGGCTCTGCCAACGTATGGATGAGTCATTCCCAGCAGCTTCAGGAAGTTGGGGCCTGTAAAGTGCTTCTTCCTCTCTATTTCCAGCTGGGAGGTTTGGGGTGACAGATCCGGGTCTGATCAAAGCCCGTCACAAACCTGCAGTGCCAAGGACAAGGGGCTCTGGCAGCCCTCACACCCATCCCCACATCCCAGCACCAGCTTTAGCCCCAGAGTTTTGAGGCCACTTTATGTCCTTTGAGACCCAGATTGAGAGGGCTGTAAAGCTCCTCCAAGAATTTAGGAGCTATTTTGCTCCAAACAGACTAAAACCAACAAAAGACGCTGACACAAACACCCACACAATGCAGGAATCAAGCACAAGGGACTCATCCAGAAGTGCCAGTACAGAGTTCTGCAGCCTATGCCACAAGAAACCACTACTTAAAACTATTTAAAACTATTTAAAACTGAAACACCTGCTCAGGCTGAGCAGCTGCACATGGAGGGCCAGGTAACTCCCTTTAGGGCTGGGTAACCCCTGCCCAGCTACCAAACCACCCCAGCAAACAGCACCAGGATCTTTGCTTCCCAATCCCAACTTGATTTAATCAGTACAAGATCCAATCCCCCATCTCTCTCCTCAGGAAACTGGAATTTACTCTTCCAGGCTCTATAGTCCCTCTGCAGCCAGCCCCAGGTCTAACCCTGCAGCCAAGGGTCAGTCTGAGAAGGGACCTGTCCATCTCCACCACCCAAAGGGACAAATCCCAGTGCTCCACATCAGCAGGAGGATCCGTGCTGCTCTCACTTACCTCAGTGAGATGGAAAATCGAGCAGTAACTCAGGCAAGGCCTCACACAAACCAGGAGCACATTCCACGGCAAAGGATGGTGCTGGCACAGGCTGCAGCTCATTTGGGGTCCCAGAGCAGGGTTGGGGTGCAGAGGAGACAGGTTTTCCCCCAGAGAAAGCTCCCACGACCTGCTGCAAGCACAGGAACCCCAGAACAAGAAACCTCCGCTCAGGGCTGGGGTTTTTGGGCACCACCACCCACTCACAGCTGTGGGAGGGAGTGGGAAGTGATTGCAAACACATCGCAGCTGTGCTGGGAGCACCCAGGGCTCAGGTGGGGCGGCTGCAGCTGCTCCTTCCCCCCATCCCTGGCAGCGTCCCAGGCCAGGTTGGAGGGGCTTGGAGCAGCCTGGGACAGTGGAAGGTGGAATGAAATGAGCTTTAAGGTCCCTCCCAATCCAAATCATTCTGGGGTTCTACGATTTTTTTGGCTGTTCCGTGCTCCTGTTGAGGCGGCAGGAGTCCCACCTGCCGTGGCAGAGCTGCCCGAGAGCCCCAGCCCAGCCCGGGCACCGCAGCCTCCCTGACGGAGCCATAATGGGGCGGCCTCAGCTCCTCCTTGCCGGAACACCCGCTGCAGGACGGGAACTCTTTCCTGTCCGATTTTGGGACAGGACGGTGCTGCACAGGAGGAGCCAGGCGCCAGCACCTCGCTCCCAGCCCAGCAGCCCCATCCAGCCCTGTCTCCATCCCGTCAGGAGAGTTTGGCTGGGGCAGCCCCAGCTTTCCTCGGGCCGCAGCTCAGGGGCTTGGGAATGAACGCTCCAAATGAGCCCAGGGCACGGTAACACACTCAGATCCTTTAATCGAGCTGCTGTGCCGGGGCTGGCAGAGAGAGGAGCAGGAACAAAGATGCCCAAAATATTAAAATGACTCAATCTGCAGGCAAAGCTCTCGGGGGCGTCGCGCTGAGGATGGGCAGGGGGGGCCGGCCCCACGCTCCTGCTGCACCCCGGCCCTGCCGAGCTTGGCCTTTGCACATCTGCAACCCCTTTGCTTTCCTTTTTTCTTCCTTTTCTTCTCCTCCCGGATCACTTTAAAGGTCCAGCTTAGGGCGTAATTAGCAAAGCAGTTAAAGTGGCGAGGGCAGTGACCTTCGGCGGTGGCAGGAAGCGGCAGCCGTGGGTGGGCTGGGGGGGCACAACCCCCGCCAGGCGCCCAGGAACCGGCGCTGCCTTGTAAAATCTCCTCCTCCATCCCCGGCACGGCCTCGGCGCCTTCATCTGCCCAGGGAAAATCGGCATTGTGGTGCGGTTGTGATGCTGAGCTCCTGTCCCGTGGCACCCCTCGCTCAGGCACAGGATGCCCCATTCTTGCTCTGTCCCCCAGCCCCAGGGACAACCCAAAATCCGTGGCCAAGAGCTTCCCCAGCATCCCACAGCCTCAGGGACAGCCCCACATCCCTGGCCAAGGGCTTCCCCAGAGTCCCCCAGCCGTGGCCATGGCTCTGTCCCCGCTGTCCCTCAGCCACAGGGCTGCGTTTCCACGCGGGGCTGTCTGAGCTCCCTTATCACCACCACGACCTTTGCTGGTCACAGATTAGGGGCTGGAGCCGCTTGGATTTGTTTGATTTCTGTTGATGGTTATTAGGCAGAGGAAGTGCCAGAAGGGATTTTGACCTCGAGTTTAAACCTACTCCAATTAGAGCCACTGAGCCTTTAATTACCGCGCTCCGGCCACTTTGGTTAAAGCAACAACAAAAACAAACACAGAATCTGGTCGAGGATGGGCTTTGCTTCCCATGGTTCCTCTGAGCTGCCACCTACTTCGTCCCTGTGATTGTGGCATGGGGCATTCTGGCCCAACAAGCTCCTCATGCTGCTGTCAGACTCAGAGGTGACACCACTCCGAGGTGACAGCCAAGATGACACCACTCTGAGGTGACACCACTCCGAGGTGACTCCAGGGGCAGGGGACACCCTGCCCTCACCCACTGCCCCTCACGCCACCCCCAGTGCCCCAAGGATGCTCCAGGGGTGATCCCCTGGTGCCCAGGTGGCTGCAGTGAAACACACCCGAGGTTACAGTTCAGGGGCCCGTTGGTGGCAGTGGGCAGCTGTTCCCCTTGTCCTGGCACTCGATGCCAGGAGTCCTGGGCAGTCCCAGCTCCATTCCCACCACGGCACAGCAGCTCAGCAGTCGTGTCTGCCCTGCTCAGCACCAAAGCCTCCATCCCCAGCCTGGCTGCCAGGGAAGGCCAGAGGGATTTACTTGGACACTGCAGGTGACCACAGCCCTGCCACTTGTGTGGTGTGAAGTGGCTGAGCTGTCACAGACCCAAAACAAGTGTTTATTTGAGCCTGGAGTCGGTGTGAACCCACACCAAACACAGTGTGGCTTCCCCAGACCCTGTCACACACTCATCCCTCCCCACGCCCCCAGAGCCTGTGTCTGTGCAGGAACGTGGAGCTTGAGGTGTCTGCAGCCTCAGGCCACCGCAGGAGGAGGGACAGGAATGCCAAATATTCCAGTTCTCTGGATATTCAAGCCCAAATAAGGCCCAGATGCCAGGAGAGCAAACACGAGGCTGATCGACCAAGTTTGGGCAAATGTGATTCAGAGTTCCCCAATGCTGCAGATTTTGCCTTGTAGGATAAAATTCCTAATTCTGTGTTCGCTTATTCCTGTTTAAAGAGGAATCTGTGGGACCTCTGTCCATCTCTGTCAGCCCCAAATGCTTGTTTGTGGGAACTGCACATTTGAGAAGTTCAGCTGTGAACCAAAACCAGCTTCATGGGTCAGGTAAGTCATGAAACTGCTAAAAAATCCAACAAATCCCCCAAAATGGAATCAACATTTCCTGACAGGCTTGGCTACAAAAAAGATGGATACCTTGTGTGATAACACCTTGTGTTACATCTTCCATAGAAAGTGATGGAATGCCCCCAGATAATCTGTGTTTGTCATCGATAACCAGGTGCAGTAACACATCAAACATTGTCCTACAGCAACAATTGCTACAGAAGTGACATTTATTGATGTTCTGCTGTATTTACAGGTTGAACATAGTAAAACTCCAAAGTGAATGACCACTTGGCAGAAAGCACAGGAGTGCACATTAAATCTACATTTCCAACGCATCAGAGTCTCTGCTAACACAAATTATAAAAGCGAGAATTACAGGTATGTTAGGAATTGTCTCAAAAGTCCCAAGCCAAAGAAAAAAAA
>VWYN01024633.1:897-19157 GCA_013400075.1 Hippolais icterina | reverse complement strand
CTCTTTGAGATCTTTCTTGTCCTAAGAGTCCCAGAACTGGACACATCATGGAAGCTGTAACATGTCTGGAGATATCCAGACAATCAGAAATAGTACAAATCCAGTTGAGGTTGCCTCAATTTCCAGCTGGATGAACCACTTCTATTTTCAGGTGCTGTCTTTTGTGTTCAGCAAAACACCAGCTTGGCGTGGAGCAGACAGACTCTTTTAACGGGAACGAAACCATTTAATAGATAATTAATTCCAGGGGAAAATTGCAGGGATGATTTGTGACCACCTTTAGTCATGGCAGCTCCGTGGATCCACAGGCACACCCAGAGCAGATGCACTGGATGAGGAAAGGGCTCTTCACACTCATCCCTTTTCCAACCAGGCCCTCATTAAATCCAAATATAATTTACATATCGTCGAGACGGCCGGAATTCCCAGTTGGACAGGAGGATACGTGTCTTGTGTTCCGTCTCCTTTTTATTCTGGTGAAATAAATCCTTTCCCTGTGTGGGAGAATAAAGCTTCTCCATCAGCTTTGGTATGCAGGAGCTCCTTCCCATCAGCAATTCACACAGCGTTGAAAGGGAATCTTGCAGGAACCGCCTCCATTGGATATTTTTAGGAAGGGGAGGATGGCATCAGGAAACCACTAGAGACATCTCTTCTGCCTCTGGATACACAGCCTGGAATAAAAGGAGTCGGTTGCTGCCTAATGAAAAGAGGAATTGGAAGCCTGGCACCGACTTTGGACAAGATTTTCACCTTCCTGGGCAAAATCCGCTCTCGTTTCTCTGCAGAAAGCTCCTGGAATTGTGTGTGGAGAGGAGGAGTGGGCAGAAATAACTGCTGGATGAAGTAAATTAGTTCAGGGACATGGCAGACTTCCCTAATGGATGCTGGATGTTTGTGAAGGTGTGGGAATGAGGCAGCTCTGATTGCTGTGGGTGAGCGAGGTTGATTTGTGTGTCTCATTTCTGGAATCATAAACTCTGCATCCCTGTGCTCTCCTAGGTAGGACAATGGGATACAAAGAGGAGAATCCAGAGGAGTGAACTTCCTTGCTAAAAAAGCTAAAAACCCCAATGTGGAGTGTGTTGGAAGAAATGCTGGTATTTCCAGTAAATTCAGCATTGGAGGAAGCTTCTCACTGGTTTTTGTTTGAGAAACAAAATCAACAACATCCTGGCTCGTCCCAGCCCCAGGGCAGGGACTGCCCCTGTGCTGGCCCTGCTGAGGGACCCTCTGGAATCCTGGGGGCAGCTCTGGGCTGATTGGAGAAGTTGCTTTACCAATGTAAGATGTTTCAATGCTCCAGGGAGAGCTTCCAGAACATTCCAGAGCCTAAAGGGGCTCCAGGAGAGCTGCAGAGGGACTGGGGACAAGGCCTGCAGGGACAGGACACAGGGAATGGCTTCAGATTGGGAAAGGGGAGATTTGGGTGGGATCTTGGCAAGGAATTCCTGACTGGGCTGGAATTGCCAGAGCAGCTGTGGCTGCCCCTGGATCCCTGGAATGTCCAAGGCCAGGTTGGACATTGGGGCTTGGAGCAGCCTGGGACAGTGGGAGGGGTCCCCACCCATGGCAGGGGGGGCACTGGGTGGGCTTTGAGGTCCCTTCCAACCCAAACCATTCTGGGATTCTACAAACATCTTTTGGGATATGCAGGATTGGGAGTGGAGCGTGGCCTTGCTTTTCCAAGACACTCAAAACACAGAACAAGGGGATGGAAGGAGTAATGAAGATGAAAACCCACTCCTGAACTGCAGGCAGAATTCTTTGCTGGGAAGAAATCCCCATTTCTGATGCTGTAGGACAATAACTGGGGGGAAGAGCGAGTGTTTGACTGTTCTCGTAGATTTTTCCAATAATAATGCTGCTCTTCAGTCTGGGAAATCCAAATATTCTGTCTTTGTCTTTCTATCCCTACATAGCAGCACTGTGTGACATCCAAAACCTCATTTTTGGTGGCTCTGTCCACACGGTGCTAAAGATCCCATAACACTGGGAATTAACCCTGGGCCGTTCTTTCCTAATCCAAAATGAGTTTTGATGATCAGAGTTGCCCTTGGCTACTGTTGGAATGAATTAAGATCCCAGCGTTGCCTCATATTTGCTAACTCGCCGTCGAATGAACTCGGAGTCAGATCCTCATTTAGTTAAAATAAATGCACTTCCATGGTTTTAAATAAATTTCAACCAGTGGACGATTTTGCCCGGGGGGGGATTTAAGAGCCAGGTTCTGAGTTGCATGATAATGAGCAGGAAATGTGGAATATATGTGGAATTTAAGGGGAGAGCTTTATACCAGGCTGGTTTTTACCTCACGCCTCATTTTCCTAATAGGAATGGAAACAAATGATTGTGCCGTTGAGCTGGGGTGGAAACAAATGGATGCGCCATCAAACGTGTGGCTCCGGGAGGAGAATCAGTCAATACAACTTTGGAATGAACATTCTTTCATTTTCAGCCTGTAGATGCAGCTTTCCCTTCATGTTTTTGTTGTTTGGGCCTTGTGAAGAAAACATTTCAATGAAGGGAAAAAGATCAAGGAATGTTTTCAAAGTCGGCTCTTCCTCCCCTCAAACCTTTCAATCTCCCGGCTCATTTTCCGTACTCCGTGACCCTCTTGAATGTCATCTGCTCTTTTCCAACTGTAAAGCTTTTCCTTCTCCCCTCCTTTCCCTCTTTTCTGAGCTGGCCTTTCTTTCCTTTGTGAGCCTTCCCTCCTCCTCCTCCTCATCCTCCTCCAGCCGCCTCACTGGGGCTGACACCTTTTGTCAGCCTTACCAGGCAGATCAGAGGACTCGGACTGGGGGGAACTGGTACAAATCCTTCTGGGTCAACAGTTTGTTTCCCGATGATCCTTTGATTTCTCAGGACAAGGTGTCATTGATCCATGTCAAATTTGTGGCTAAGCCCTGGTTTGAACGAGTGTGGGTTTAACCAGCTTAGATTTTATGGGGTTTTTTTGAGGGAAACAGTGATTTGGAGGAGAGAGAAGAATTGGTGGTTGAGGTTTTGGGTTTTTTCTCCCTGAATTTTGCATCCCTTGGGTTTTTACTAAATTGTCTCTCTGGACAAAACAGGGTAAGAAAATCAGAATGGTCAAGGGAGATACTTGAAATTTTGGCAGGTTTGGCTTGTTTTACTTTCTAACTTTCTACCAGGCCTTCACAGATCCATCCCCACAGCTGGGAGACGCCCCTGGCTTGTTCCCACCTGGTTATTTTGAACAGTTGCTGCATTTCCCTCCCGTGACACTCAGCAGTGGCTTTGTGGGTATCTTTACTGCAGGGTTTTGAATGAATGTCCCTTGCCCTTACCTGAAAAGCCGAGAACATCCCTTTGGATGGTGGAATTAATGCCTTTTTTCCCACTCTATAAAATGTCCCCCCTCTCTTTTAACATCGAGCTTTCCTCTCCCTCCAAACTGGAAGGAAGTTGTTTTCCTGTGCTTCCAAATTCATGAATATTCACTCAAGAATTTCGGAGTGTTTGGGGCTCTGTTGTTCTTGACAAATCTCCCCAACCCTCCCTGCTTAGTGATCCGTCATCACCTGTGGCACCCGTGGCCCAATTCCCAATCCTGTCAGCCCAGCCCGGGGAAGGGGCTGGAGCTGGTTGTGTTTCTGGGTCTCCTCAGGTCCATGGCATCACTCATCAATCAAAAAGTTGTGAAAAGAGCTCCTTGAAGCTCTGCCAGCTCCTTTTGCCCCAAAATGGGGCACGAGCTGCCGACAGCTCTCGGGGGCCTGCCAGGCGTGTGCCAGCTCCGTGTCAGCGTGGATGAGGAGACTTTGGGATTGCTCCAGGTGTACCTGGACCTCGTGCTGCAGGTGCACATTGGTGTTTTCATCTTAAATCCTGTTTTTTGAAGACTTTCTCTCTCAGGTCTCACCAAGCACGTGAGGTCAGGTTGCAAATCCTGGAGAGGGAATTTTTATTCCGTAAGAACAATTTGAGGCTTGCCCTACAAAGTAGGAAAACCCAACATGTTTGTAGGGACCCAAACAATGCAATTTTTCCAAAAACACTTCAATCCTGCCCTGTCCCAGTGGTGTCACTAGGGTTGGGCCTCTAGAAAAATACCTGGCTTTATTTACAAACTTGTGGAGAGTTGAGAAGTTCGTATTAAAACAAAAATGGGAAAACCTTTCAAACTCTCTCTGCCACCTCTGTAAAATAATATTCTACAGCATCTAAGTCTGCCAGAGTGAAATGTAATTTCAGTTTGTATTCGGCAGTGATTGAGGTTGGAATGAGCACCCTGTGTTTTATTTTCTGCCCTAACATCTACTTAAGGGGAATTACGACTTTCTTAAATCTTTTAACTCTTCCAGTTTATTCTTTGCTTGCTGCGGGGAGCTGGATGTATCATTGTGGTTAAAATATTTCTTTTGTTTTTGATCTGAATTAAACACTTCTGCTCTAGCTCTCATCTGTGGCACGGTTTACACGGTGAGGAGTCTGTGGTGTTGTTAAATGCTCTCATCTTTATTCATGTCCCGGGATGATTCAGCCTTGCAGGATCAGGAACACTTTACAACCTGTAGGAGTTTAGCTGGCATCCAGAATGAACTGGGGGGCTGTTTTAAGGTCTGGGTGATTTGTCTTGTGCTCGTTCAGGAGGTTCAAGCTGAGCCTTGGTGAGGTGGGGTCGTTTTTTGGCTTTAATAACTCGCAGAAAACGCGGCGCTGAGAGGGAACAGCGAGATTTTGGCTCTCTCAGATTGATGCTGTTTGATGAGAGATGCCCTCAGAAGCTTTGCTGGCTGCCATCAATGTAAATTCCCTGTCTGGATTCCTTAAATCCCATCTAAAACCAGAACTGGGGGAGATTAGCAGCTCCCTCTGAACGTGGGTAATTCACCTCTCTCCGAGCTGTGCTGGCAGTAATTACCGCGTGAAGTTCCCTCTGTTTGTTCATCCTTACAGTAAATTAGGAGGGGAAGATTTGGGACTTGTCTGGAACTTGATGGGCTTTGCAAATAGAGATTGTGCCTTCAAAGAGTCATTTAGAGCAATTATTTGAGAGCAGTTCTTTGCTGATGGAGACAAAACAAGCTATTAGAAGTTTTTTTTAAAAAAAAAAAAGATAAGACCAGCACAGCAGTTATTTTCTTAATGTGCTCCAGTTTATGGCTTTTTAGTCTGGAATTGTGGAAACCTCCAGCTTCTTACAACTGTTTTTATACATTAACAGGAATTTTGAATTGCTACACCCATAGCTCTGCTCCCAGGAAACCTCCTGGTGAAGGGCTGGGATATGATACCTGACTATATTTAGATGGATTTTTCTGACTGGAGTGGGGCTGACTGAAAAAATCTTCATTTTAATATTCCAGCGTGTGGATTATTTTTTTTTTTTTTTTTTATTCTTGGAAAGGCGGCGCTCTGCCTTTTCAGGGAAAGCGTGTTCTCTCTTACCTCCCTGCAAAGGGAAAGCAGGGCCAGGGGTGGAGCTCAGCTGCCTCTTGGACTGCAGCATTCCCACCAGGCTTCCTGCTTTCCTCCTTTCAGTGGCCTCCTCTGGACTCGCCCCAGCAGCTCCACGTCCTTGTGATGTTGGAGGCAGGTGGGCAGAGGGGGATGATCCCATCCCTCACCTCCTGCCCACGCTGGCCCAGGATTCTCTTGGCTTTCTGGGCATGTCCAGCTTTTCATCCACCAGCACAAATCCCTCTGGTCAGGGCTGCTCTCAATCCTTTAGGGAAACCCTGACCCACTTCAGCACCTGGCACTTGCCCTTCTTCAACTTCATCAAATCCACCCCTCCTCAAGCTGACAAAAACCCCAAAGCTTTTAACCAGTGTTATAAATGACAATTTCTCCAATATTCTCAATTAAGAAATTTATTGGAAAAAATCGACAAAGTGAGAAATCGAGAAACAGCCACAATCAATCTGACAGCTCTGACCCCGGGTATCAGCTCTGGGTGAACCAAAAATTGGGACACAGTCTCACCAGACCGCTGCCCCTGCCCTGGTTCACACTGGCCAACTCTTGAGGGCCAGTTTTATAGGGAATTCTCACCTTGAGGCCGGGTTATTGTCCAGTTCTTTCTTTGAATATGTAGATGGGCCTTCAGTCCACCTGGTGTGGATGTAGAATAGAATTCCTGTAAATCTGGTCTCATCTCTGAATCCATCCATGAATTATTCCTGAAGTTCTCGCCATGCAAATAAATATATCTTGGTTTCTGGTTTCTCTGAATTCCGGGAAGGTGGAGTGATTGAATTCTCTGTCAGTTGAGTGGAATGAATGGGTCCTGATGGGTGCTTGTGATTGTTATCTGGGTGTTGGTTCCTGTCCACTCCACACTGAAGTGGAGATGTGTTCCTTATTGTTCTATTAAGGGAGGCTGGCATGCCAGCTGCCTGCTCGCCCAGCATTGATCTCTGTACAAGGGGGTAATACACAACTAAATGTACTTGATTTCATACAGAAATAACATGTTTCTTAATAAGAAAAGCTCAAATTAAACCATATATTTATAACACCAGTAACTGCCATGACAGGAATTTAAACTTTGGATTTGGAAGCTGCCCTGCTGTACCTGATGCACATCCCTCCCCTGAGTGCTGTAGCACGGCGTTTTTCTTTACAAAAACACCTGGATTGAGCCCTTGTGCTGTTCCAGGATGTTATTGGGGGCTGTTAAAAGACGGAGGAGTCATCAGAGGTGGGATCAGAGAAGGGGACGAGGAAAAGCCATCAGCTCTCTTGTTGCTGAAACAATGGCTGATGGGGTACACAGAACGAGCTATTGAACGACAGCGATCGAAAATGAACTCTATTATTTCTCACTCACTCCTCCTGTCAGTGATTGAGGCATTGCAGAGCACAGGCAGGAAAATAATAGGTTGCTTTCACAATGGGAGAAGTTTAACAAGTGCTAAATCATTCATTCGACATCAGGGCTGTCGTCAGTGAGACTTCATCGAGTGCTGCCGGTGCCTGGCTCGTCCTGATTGCTCCATTTGCCTTTCACACCCAATCTCCCAGCAGCGAGGCCCTCAGCATCCCAATTTGCTGCCTGTGGAGTGGGATTGAACCTCTCAGGGCTGTGATGAGGGAGATGCTTCAGGGTGAGGCTGCAGGCAGAGGTTTTCACACAAATCCCCTGCCAGCCCCTCTGCCACTGGCACAGGGCTGCTGATGTGGGGCACACAGACGGGGTTTGGGAGTGGAATGTTCTCCTGGTGAGCACTTTAATGTCTCAGTCCATGTTCACCTGGCTTTCCTTTCTGTTGTGGAGTTTGAGGCTTTCCTTTGGGATTTGGTGTGAGCTGTTCATTCAGTGTCTGTCCCTCGTGTTCTTGGGGCTCATCCTAAAGCTGGAAATGCATTGGGTGTCCTCATAATCACTTGCTAATAATCACAGAAATATGGAATGGTTTGGGTTGGGAAGGGCCTGAAAGATCATTCCAACCTCTGGAATGGACAGGGAAACCTCCCGCTATCCCAGGCTGCTCCAAGCCCCAGTGTCCAACCTGGCCTTGGACGTTCCAGGGATCCAGAGATTCTCTGGGAATTCCAGCCCAGCCAGGAATTCCTGCCCAAGATNCTTGCTAATAATCACAGAAATATGGAATGGTTTGGGTTGGGAAGGGCCTGAAAGATCATTCCAACCTCTGGAATGGACAGGACACCTCCCACTATCCCAGGCTGCTCCAAGCCCCAATGTCCAACCTGGCCTTGGACATTCCAGGGATCCAGGGATTCTCTGGCAATTCCAGCCCAGCCAGGAATTCCTGCCCAAGATCCCACCCAAATTTCCCCTTTTCCAAGCTGAAGCCATTCCCTGTGTCCTGTCCCTGCAGGCCTTGTCCCCAGTCCCTCTGCAGCTCTCCTGGAGCCCCTTTAGGTCCTGGCAGGGATCTCTGAGCTCTCCCTGGAGCTTTCTCTTCCAATTCTGAGCATTTGCATCTCAGCTGATGAGTTTGCTGGGACTTAAATTGGGACAGCTGATTTCTAAGGAGGTTTGTGCCTGAAGATGGAGAAGCACCTGGCAGTTCTGTGTTTGGAAGGGGTCACTGTCCTGTTTTTCACGGATGGAGGAGCAGAGGTGTAGGAGAAGCCATGAACAGCCTGGTATGGAGAGATGTAAATGTGTCCTTGTCACTCCCTCCATGTGACCTGTGCAGACCTCCCCCATCACTGTGGCTCTGAAGGTTTCTCAAATTGATTTGAAAACAATCACAGCAAAGAGAGAAATAATTTATTGGTTTGTAGCAGGAACACAGTCCAGGGGGTGACCTTTCTATTTAACTTTAACTATAGCCACTCCCAGAAACGTTCTCTGCTCTCTGGGCTTTTCCTCTTAATTCCCAATGAACTTCTAGGAACTCAGAAACAAGTTTTCCTTTGGAATGTGNCCCAATCCTTCACTTTCATTTGGATCCAGTCCAAGATCAGAGAGATCAAAGGCTGGGGGTGTGAAGGGATCAGAGTGATTTTTATTTATTTATTTATTCATTCATTCATTTTTTTCATTTATTCATTTATTGTTATTATTATTATTCACCAGCAGCCTAATTTGGCCCACGAGGAGCAGTAAATATCCGAACCCTCTTCAGGCTTCACTCCCTAAAATTCTGAAATCTTGCCAATGAGTTAAAAAACAAAATAAGAAATCAGCTGTCGTGTATTTGTCTGGAAATAAAAACTGATCATTCCCTCTTGGAACAGAAGTTTTTTGTGCCTTGATGGCTGTGGACCCCTGAGAGGAGTACATGAAATTGTTAGAAACATTTTCTCCTCTTTTTCTCTGTGTGCGTGTGTGATTTTTTTTTTTTTTTCCTCATTTATTTCCTATTCCTGTGGTTCAGGGCGTACAAATCAATATAATCACTCTTTGGTCCTGATTTAACATTTTTTTTTCAGCTCTGAATGCAGGAATTGAGTTACCTCAGAGCAGCTGCTTCGCTCTGGGTAATTTGGAGGCTTGTTGCTAATATTTAGCAATTTGGGCAATTTGTACTCGGTTGCTTCATCCTCTTTTCACTGATCTCACTCCGTGCCTCTCCCTGTTTATTTGTGCCCCTCCATAAAGCTGTGCAAAGCTTCTCTCCCAGGATTTTCACCCATCCAGGGGGGAAAAGTGAGACTTTGTCCATTCAGGGAATATCCTGAGTTGGAATGGATCCATGAGAGTCCAACTCCTGGCCCTGCACAGGACACCCCAAGAGCTGTCTGTACCCCTCAGATAATAATTATCATCCATAATAATCCATCAACATTAGGGCCCAAATTTGGCAAATCTGAGCCCCAAGCTGCTCCTTCCACAGCAAATTTAGAGAATCAAAGACACAACAACCCCATGGAGAAGACTGTGACAAAGCCAAGCTGTCGGGTGAACCACAGCAACAAAAAAATGGATAAACCCTTGGTTTCCTGTCCACAGAGCAGCAGAACAATCTCACCAGCTGGAGGAGAAAAATCAGGGAGTTTCCCATGATTTATGATGTGGAGATCTCCCACCTCGTTTGCTGGGAGTCAACATTTTGCCCAGCAGAACGTGGATGTTCCATCCCAAAGCCATTCCCATTGGCATTTCTTTAATTTGATTTCTCCTAATTTGTGGGCTGTGTTTTACAGCTCCTCCCCGTGCCCCCCCCAAGAGTTTGTTCCAGCCAGCTCTGGAAGAAATGAGCTGTGGAGTTGTTACTCTCCTTGATGAAGTCAATAAAATCCATTTGTCTCGTGAGGTGAGGAGCTCCATTTGGCCTCCTAGATTCTGCTTTTTTTGAGGGGGAAAAAGCAACAACCAAGGCAATGATAAAATGAGGATCAGAACTGACCAGGCAGTGTCTGGAATTGAGGTGGTGATCTGGAATTCTCAGATGGGTGACTGTGATTGTTCTACTGAAGAATGTTTTGTTGGTTTTACATGATGGATTTTAATGATTTGGGTGTTTTTTTAATAAATTACCATTGCTGTGAAAGATAGGAGATGGTTCATGTGCTGTCATCAGCCAGAGTTCTGCTCCTTCATCCCAAAAAGTCAAAAATTCCTGTGTTTTCACTTGTTATAACCTTCACGATATCATCAAGGCCAGGGGTTTTATTTTTGTTTTTATTTTCATTTTCACCTGCTGTGTTTCTCAAATTATACCTTAAAGTGCTCCTTGTCAAGGGTGATGGTTCCAAGTTTAATCTAGTTTAATAAAAAGTGTTTTTCTATTAACTTTCTTCCTGATCATGAAAAAGCTTCTCAGCTCCCTCAAGAGAAATGTGAAATAGAATTAAAATCCAGCCTCTGTTAAGATCCTGGATCCCTGGAGGTTTCCAAATCCAGGTTGGAAAGGGCTTGGAGCACCCTGGGGTGGTGGAAGGTGTCACTGCCCATTGGAACTGGATGGGCTCTAAAGTCCTTTTCCACCCACAGAGCTCAGTAAATGTGGGGGTCCTTCAGCCAGCAGCATCGAGGCTTTCAGATCTTTTTAAAATTCCCTAATTCTGCTCCTGACCAGGCAGGCTGGGAGCAGCAGAGCTCAGGTGGATGTGGAGGGATCGGAGTGATTGTTATTTATTTATTTATTTATTTATTTATTCATTTATTTATTTATTATTATTATTCCTATAATAATAATTATTATTATTCCTGTAAGTCTTGGGGAGACACTTTATTGAGCGAACACTGCCCTGACCTCCCTAAATTTGTTTTATCCCAGTTTTGAGCACTGCCAAACCCCCAAAGGATTGGCAAGGTCAGCAAGGACCAGACTCCTCTTGAGTTCCTCTTCTGCATTTTCTCCCTGCACTTTTGAGTGTCTGCTCTGGTGTTCCAGCTCCCACCCAAAACCAGCCCAGGGATTCCTGCTCCTGCTGGCATCACAGCAGGAAAAAAGCCAAATCTAGGCTGTTTCCTGTGATTTTTTGACGTGAGCTAGCACTGACACTTCAAAACAGGCTGAGTTTTTGTGCACAAACATCCTCCAAAAAACTTTTCACTTTGGAATGTCTCTTTTCCAGTGTAAACTCCCAAATCCCTCCTGGATTGGAGTTGCCTCAGAGCTGTCACGTTTTGGGTTGCAATTGCTGATTCACAGAGCAATAAACCCCCAGGACTTTGGGATTGGAATCTCTGAAAACAAAACAGCGCACGAGGAATGGATTTCACCTTGCCACGAGGAGCTCTTGGCAACGTTCAGAGTCTGTAGAGACAATTCATCTTCCTCTCCCTCGTAACTGCCGTGCTGAAATCCCATCGTGAGGCAATAAAAAAAAGGGATTATTCTCATTTAAGTCAGAGTTTTTGCATCAGATCACCTTTTTAGAGCTCTCTTGGAATGCTGTCTGCTCCACTGAGCTACCGAGCCAGTTTAACCAGTGGTGGGTGGCGCAGTGACAGCTGCCAAATGGAGATAATTCCGTGTTTTCTGATGAGCAAAACTACAAAAGCCAGAGGTGAAAAACCATTTTAGATTACCCTGGCACAATGTCTCTGTTTGTTGTGAGCGTTTCAGTGATGAATCAGCCCTTCAGCCTCCGTGGGGGCCCAGCAGGGCACAGGCAGATGAAAAGAGGATGAAATGTGGCTGAAGTGGGCAAACAAGGGAGGAGAGAATAGAGGGATAATTATTCCTGTTTTATGGATGGGGAATGAACAGCCAGGAAGATGGAGGGGTTGATCAAAGAATGATTAAGGGCCGGGTTCATCACTAAACCATGGTTTATCCCCCATCCAGGGGTTTTCTGAGCATTCCCAGGAATGGTGATTCCAGCCCTCCTCCGATTCCTGTTCCAATCTTTGTTGTCTGTTCAATCCCTGCGCTCCCCTGGCCTTGATCCAACAAACAACTGGAGCAACTTCAGATCTTTAATTCCTTGGAATTTTAGGGAATGAGGAGCTGAACCAAAATTCCCATTGAGTCCTTAAATTCTGATCCCATCCACCAACTCCAGGAATAGTTTTCCTCCCATTTCTCAGCTTTGCTGATGCATTTGGAGGCAGCAATTGAACGTATTTTGGGGAGGAAAAAAAAACCAACCCCAGATGCTTATTTCAAAAGGGAAGAAAGCAGCATTGTTAAAGCTGCGTTTAAGTCGTTATCTCTTCTTATTACTGCTGCTTCTTTCAAGAAATCTCTCCAGTTTGGCTTTCAGGGATAACAAACCCAAAATGGAAAGCAGAGGTGGTGGCTGCTGGGCTATTCAACATCTGGGGGCTGGGAGGCAAAGAGAAAGGGGGAAATCTATGAACTATCAAAAAGTTGTTGGCTTTTCATTCCCGGATCAATGTGGGATCTCTCAGCACATCACGACGCGAAATGGTGCATAATATCACAGTCCCAAATTGGCCCAAATTATTGTGTTTTTAAGCCAAGCCAGCTTTGTTTAAATAATGGCTTTGCCATGGAGATTTGTCTCATTGATTGGATACTTCGGAGTGGCAGAGTGAGAAAAATGAATTTGTGTCAGGCTGAATTACAGGTTTCCATATATTATTTAAGCGTTGCTCTTTACCTCTCCCTCTGTCAATCATCATTTCCTTGCAGATTGCTCTATTTTTAATATTTCTCAGAGTTGAAGGTTACTTTCTTCTCAGGCAGCAGCTTTCAAGCAAATGTTATTTTAGTGATGATGTCAATAGTAATTAATAATTACGGAGTTTGTGGATGTGTGTGTTGCCATTCTGCCCCTCTGCTGTGCTGAGACCTCACCTGCAGAGCTGCCCCAGCCCTGGGGGCAGCAGCAGCAGCACCTGGAGCTGCTGGAGCACATCCAGAGAATCCATGGAGCTGCTCCAGGGCTGGAACCCCTCAGCTCCCAGGGAGCCAGGCTGGGAAAGCTGGGGGTGCTCAGAAAGAAGAAGGAGAGGAGAAAATTCCAGGGAGAGCTTCCAGAACATTCCAGGGCCTGAAGGGGCTCCAGAAGAGCTGCAGAGGGACTGGGGACAAGGCCTGGAGGGACAGGACACAGGGAATGGCTTCAGCTTGGAAAAGGGGAGATTGGGATGGGATCTTGGGCAGGAATTCCTGGCTGGGCTGGAATTGCCAGAGCAGCTGTGGCTGCCCCTGGATCCCTGGAATGTCCAAGGAAGGGTTGGAGCACCCTGGGATGGTGGGAGGTGTCCCTGGAATGAGCTTTGAGGTCCCTTCCCACCCAAACCATTCTGGGATTCTGGGATTTGGGACACTCAGAATCCATCCCGAGGGATTTTTATGGGAAATGGGGAGAGAAAAGAGAGGGCAAGGGAAGGGAGACCCTTCATGGTTTCCTGAGATTCCAAGTGAGGCCCCTGGGTCCATGGATTTCTTGGAGAGGAGATGGATCCAATCTCAGGCTGGGAGAGCTGGGAATTCCCAGCCTGGAGAAGGGAAGGCTCCAGGGAGAGCTTCCAGAACATTCCAGGGCGTGAAGGGGCTCCAGGAGAGCTGCAGAGGGACTGGGGACAAGGCCTGCAGGGACAGGACACAGGGAATGGCTTCAGCTTGGAAAAGGGGAGATTTGGGTGGGATCTTGGGCAGGAATTCCTGGCTGGGCTGGAATTGCCAGAGCAGCTGTGGCTGCCCCTGGATCCCTGGGATGTCCAAGGCCAGGTTGGACATTGGGGCTGGGAGCAGCCTGGGACAGTGGGAGGTGTCCCTGTCATGGCAGGAGGTGGAATGAGATATTTCAGTTCCTTTCCAATTCCATGATTCCATTATTTCTGGGCAGGAAGTTTTTCTCTTTACATTTACTGTTTTTTGTCCAATCCCCCTGCACTTGGGCAATCTGCTGCTCCCCTTGCTGTAGGATTACAAAAGGGAAATTGCAGCCCACAGTGGGACTGGAAATCAAAAGTTGGAAGTAACAGAGCTGGAAGTGGAGACTCCTCTTTTATCCACCCTCACTGGCACCTCACACTGCTCGTGGAAATCTTCTCTTGTTCCTAATTCCCATGGTTTTAGGAGGTCCCCAAAGAGCCCTTGCTGAAGTCCTGTGAAATCCCACATTTCTTGTCCATCAGTGAAAGCGATGCTGAGCAGGAACGAACCGGAGCAGAAGTCAATAATTATCACTTTTTCATCAAACCTTTAAACATTCCATTAAAAATGGATTGTTTGAGAATCCAGAAGGGAGGCACAGCAGAGAGGGGAAAGCAAATCAGCAAATCTTTAACAGTAACAGTTCACAGACCCAAGTGCCAGGAGAAGCAATTCCTTCCTTTTTGCAGGAAAATCGTTGGCCCTGGGTTTGTCACATGCAGAAGGATGAGATTCGTTCCCTTTCTCTTTTCCTCTGGTTTAAAGATTTCTTCCCAATTAATTATCAAGAACCAGGGCAGGTGGGAAGACCTGAGATGCTCTTGTGCTTCTCACCTCGTGGGTTTTGTCAAGAGAAGGATGGATGGAAGCTGCATTTTTATTGTGGAGCTGGCATTTAATAGTCAGGAGCGCTGCAGGTGTAGCCTGAGGAAAAGAAATTCCAGATGGGAAGAGAAGAATTTGCTGCTGTGCAAGTGAAGAAGCATTCTTAGGGATTGATGCTTATCTTGTGATAAATAATCCATGGTCTGGAGGGAAACACTCTTCCTGAAAGGAGGCTGGATCCAGGGTGGGATCAGCCTCATCTCCCAGGGAATGAGCAGCAGGATGAGAGCAAACAGCCTCAGGCTGGGCCAGGGGAGGCTCAGGGTGGACATCAGCAGGAATTTCCTCATGGAAAGGTTGGTCAGGCACTGGAAGGGGCTGCCCAGGAGGGTTTGGAGTCCTCATCCCTGGAGGTGTGCAAGGATGTGGCTGGGGACAAGGTGGGCATCGGGCACAGCCAAGACTCGATGGTCTGGGAAGACTTTTCCAACCTCAGTGATCCTCAGGGATTCTGTGGGTGCAAACCCAGCTGGATGGTGGGCAGTGGATTTCCAGCAGTGGTTGTCGCAGTAGAACACGAAATAGAGATAGTTGGACTCCAGTTTTGACAAAGAGAACATCAGAAAGGCTTTATTTACAATCTTTTTGCTTCACTAAAAAAGGTATTTATTAGTCAATAGGACTGACACCTCTTTCCATTGGTGAAGTAACAGGAAACAACAGCTGGGGGAGATTGTTGTGAGAAAAAGGCACTGCTTACCTAGAGATGTTATGAGAAAATAGTTATTTTACAAAAGGATGTTTTGGGAAGAGAAAACTGCTGACAGCTTTCCCTTGGGAAATGGTTAACAAACTTGTGAGAACGAGGATGGACGGGATGATGATGGGACAAACGGAGATGAGAGATCTCTGGAGTCCAGGCTGGGTTTGGAGCGTGCAGTTCATTGCACAGGGCGTGGGTGAAGGGGCCCTGCTACGAGCTGTAAGCCCCAGCTCGTAGCAGGTCCGAGAGAGTGAGGAGGAAGAGGAGAAAGGAGAGAGTGAAGAATAAGAAGAGGGAGAAGCAGAGGAGAGAGAGAAAAAAGAGAGCGAAGTTCCCGTTACAATACATTAAATCTTTTTCTATGCTGAATATTCTAATTTTCATTAACCAGTCTAGTACAAGATACAAATCCTGTAGCATTTACATACAGTCTGTAAGAATCACTACATTACCATACTGTGTTATATTTTAAACCCTAAAAACGACTCTTTGGACCCCTTCTGCCAAGCTAGTAGGGTCTGTTTTGGCCCTTAGACTCTTGGTAAGGAGAAGGGCATTGTTTAATCAAAAGGGGATTACCTTCAGCCAGCCATACCACTGTTTTCCAGTTGTTCAGTACCTAAAGTTTGGCATTTTAGACATCGAAACTTGCCTTCAACTCTATTTCACTTACAGGTTTCATATTCTCTAAAAATAAGCAGTCATATTTGTAAGGCTTTCCTGTTTCATCTTCCCCAACAAAGCTGAAAATTCTCTCAGGCTCAGGAATACCCCAGCCCAGCAGTGGTGTCCAGTGGGGCCAGTCCTGTTCAAGGCCTTTATCACAGATCTGGGGCCGTGGATCGAGGGCACCTTCAGTCAGTTCTGAGGTCACACTGAGGGATGTGGATCTGCTGGAGGGCAGGGAGCTCTGCAGAGGGATCTGGACAGGCTGGATCCATGAGGCCAGCAGGACAACAGGACCACGTGCTGGGCTGTGCCCTTGAGTCCCAATCACAGCTAATGCCACAGGCTCCATCCCACAGCTGGATTTTTGGTGGGAAGAGCAGTTTGGAGGAGGACAACCAGATGTGCTGCTGCAGCCAAACATCTCCCTCGTGTCTTCTCCCAAGGCCACCAGTGGAGCTGCTCATCCCATGGCTTGAACCTCTCCCAGTTATGGGAAATCTTTCCCTCTGCACCACTCCTAAATCCTCGTCTCTGACATTTGGGAACAGTTGGATATTAACGATTCTGTTGCAATTAGAGATGCTGGCACAGTTCTCAGAGCTGCCTGGTCCAGTGGAACGTGTCCCCACTCATGGAAAGGATTTGGAGCAAGGTGATCTTTCAGGTCCCTTCCAACCAAATCAGCCTGGAATTCATTCCATGAAAATTCATTTCTTTTAACTAAAACAGCCTCTGCACCAGGGAGCAGTGCTGAGTTTCACCATCAAGCTGCTCTTTCCTGCAGTTGTGGCCGTGGTTTTGTCACCCTGCAGTTGTGTTCTCTCAGCTGAATCCATTTTATAAAGTTTTGCAAGGAATTGTGGAAAAACCATAGAATTTCATTTTACAGCTCATTGCAGAGGGTGAAGTTGTTTGTATTGAGCTGGGGTGTAAATGCTAGGGGTTTTTTGCAGGCAAAAAAACCCTTAAATTGACCGTCCACTTTCCTGGTCCAGCCTCGCTAAAAAAGCAAGAAACAAACCAGACTGAAATTAAATTTTAGTTTGGTTTCATAACCAGGAAGAGCAAGTCGATATTTTGTGAAACAGAGGGGAAAACTCTTCTTGGAAGAATTTTCTTTATCTTCAGAGTGTGGTTTATTGTAAAACTTCGTTACTTAGAGCTGAATTCAGTGAGAAGTTCTAAGTGCTGAGAGTTCCGTTCCTTTCCATTCCATTCCATTCCATTCCATTCCATTCCAACCCATCCCATCCCATCCCATGTGTTTAAAATCCCTAAATAATCCTAGAGAGATGATTGTACCTACTAATTACCTTTACAGACATTATTGAACCATCCCACTATACCTGCTGATTTCTCCCCCTGGTCAAACAATTGAGAACAATGCAGTAAACATATTTTAACGTTATATTTTTCATTTTCTTTATCTCATTAATGGCTGTTCATCTTGAAAAGTGGAGTCGTTTATTTGATTTTCATCATACCTGCCCTGTCCCTGAACACTGTAGCTCATGTTTGAAAAACAACATTATTTTTCAATGCTAAAAATTCATACGTGGTTTTTCCATTTAAAAAAAAAAAGAAAATCACGATTAGCTGGAAGAGAGCAGTAATGAAGAGAGTGGTATCTGCAAACTCAGGAGTTCTTCTGCACTATTTATGCTTCTTATCATATCTGAAACAACCTAGGAAATCAATTCCTGCAATCCCTATCCACGTCAACCAGGCTTATCAACGGGAGCCTCCTGGAAGTTGTTCTTGTCTGTCTGAAAGCAGATGGATCTTGAGGATTGGGATACAATTCCTTTCTTCTGTTACACTCGCAGGTGATGTTGTGGAATGAAGTTTGATTCTTTTTTCCCCCTCTGCTGAAGAAGGATGATAAAAATTGCTCATTAAATTGTTCCAATCAAAGCAGCTTTTTTGTAAAAGTTTGTGGTGATAAGGGCAGAGCTCCGTGAGATGGGCGTTGAACAGCTGGAAATGAGAGAGGTTTCGTTTGGGTTCAGTGGTTGGAGTTGAGATGGACAAAAAAATCAATTAGAGCCAGGGGGGAGGAGAGAAACAAAACCAAAACAAATCCACAAGAATTCCTTTGGCCACAGGGCAGTGATGGGTGGGATCTTGGGCAGGAATTCCTGGCTGGGCTGGAATTCCCAGAGCAGCTGTGGCTGCCCCTGGAATGTCCAAGGAAAGATTGGACCACCCTGGGATCCTGGGAGGTGTCCCTGGAATGAGCTTTGAGGTCCCTTCCCACCCAAACTGGTCTGGGATTCTGGGATTTGGGACACTCAGAATCCAACCTGAGGGATTTTTATGGGAAATGGGGAGAGAAAAGAGAGGGCAAGGGAAGGGAGACCCTTCATGGTTTCCTGAGATTCCAAGTGAGGCCCCTGGGTCCATGGATTTCTTGGAGAGGAGATGGATCCAATCTCAGGCTGGGAGAGCTGGGAATTCCCAGCCTGGAGAAGGGAAGGCTCCAGGGAGAGCTTCCAGAACATTCCAGGGCCTCAAGGGGCTCCAGGAGAGCTGCAGAG
>VWYN01024631.1:765810-788151 GCA_013400075.1 Hippolais icterina | reverse complement strand
GTGTCTGTCACCGGCGGGGGGGGTGGCGGTGTCACACGTATGTGTATGGCTGTCACCGGCGACACGGAGCGTTTCCCGTGTAACGGCACGGCTGGGTTCTGCCGCACCCCCTGCCCCCTAGCCCTTCCCTGCAGGCATCCCGGAAGCCCGGTGGGCTTCTTCAAGTGAACTTTCATGGGGAAGCCAGTTAAATATCGAAACAAAGCAGGACAACGTGGAATTTCTTTGAAAGCTCGAATATCTAACTGTCATTTCTTTTTAGTTCTAGAATGGGGAACAGCCAGACCGCTGTAGGATTGTCTAATGATGCTGCTGTGAATCAAATACAGGTAGCATTATTTATGTTGCTTTTACTGATCTTCAGCATTTATAAATGCCAGTGACTTCAAACATTTTCTTATTTATACAAGAAATACTGTAAATCGTTCTGCCTGTTGAACCTGTTCCTATGTTTATTATGGTTATCAAGCCATGCTGGCAGTTTTGTTTATCCAGTCCTGGAACCTGAACTTCCTAATCTGCACCCATTTTATGAGTTTTTTTAAACTTCTGCTCAAATTCAGTGCTGCTGTCAACACTGGGGATAGAACCTTGTAAAATTACTGATTTCAAGTAAAGTTAAATATTTTAGAGGGTATTTTTAATACAAATTTACTGATAGTATATGATAGTGTGAAATCCCCTTGAATTTATAGTAAAGTGATAAGGGTGTCTCTTCCACCCACTGCTTTTGGTCACTGTGCTTGCCACTGGCACATTCCCAATGCCTTACAGACAGGGAAAACTGTCCTAAACAATTCAGGGGGATGCAGGGAGTTGGGCAGACTGCAGAGTCTGGGACAGCAGAGTTGTACCACACATCCACCATCCTTGTGCTCAGTTTGGAGCAGGTCAAACCTGCCTTCAGAGGTGCCAGCAGAGACTTTCCTGGGTTTGCTACTCTAACAGCAGGTTTTTAGCTTGTGCATTACTTTCATGTTTGTTCAATAGTGTTCAAAGTGCACTGGCTTGAAGCTCGCTGACTTATAACTTTCTTTTGAACACACAGGACATTATTTCACACAACTGTGTGGTGATTTTCTCTAAAACAACATGCCCATACTGCAAAATGGCAAAAAACCTATTTGAGGGTTTGAATGTGAATTACACAGCTGTGGAACTGGATGTAAACACAAATGGAAGGCAGTTCCAAGACGTTCTGGAACAGATGACTGGTGGCAGAACAGTGAGTATATTCTCTCACAGGTAACAAGTAACAGCTTGGGCTACACACAGCACTCTGGGGTCATATCCATAGCAGTCCCTGATTGTTTTGACTCAGTTAAATTTAGGATACAAGCTCCTAAATTAAATACTGCAGGAAGGTTCTGTCTCTTCTTCTAGAATCCCTGAGTTGATCTTTTCCATACTGCCACTGAAATAATGCAAGTATCAAAGCCATTATTTCATTTGTATATTTAAACCATTGTGTTTAACACTTTTATTTAGTCTCACTTGACTCAATTATTGGAATTTATTACAATCACCCACACAGTGACTTCATCCTACTTCTGAGGGGCACATGCCATTTCCCATCTCTGTAAATATTATGGAAAAGTATGGGTTGTTCACTAATATTATACACACATCTAGAAGAACACAGTGATTGTGTGTAGTGGAGTCCACATGGGCTTGCTTGAATGTTTACCTTTTTTCTAAGAAGTAACTAATGCAACTTTTGTTTTCTTGATAGGTCCCAAGAGTGTTTATCAATGGGACTTGTGTTGGAGGTGCAACAGATACTCAAAAGCTTCATGAGGAAGGCAAACTGCTTCCTTTAGTTCATCAGTGTGAAATGAAAGCAATTTACTGAGCAACCATCTCTTAGCTTCATCTTCCTTTGTATGAACAGAATTTCAGATGAATTCAGAAGATCACAGACACATGGCAGGAGCTGCACTCTACAACCTCAAACCATGGCTTTCTGAATTACAGATCACTGACAGACTTTATGGACTTGGTGAATTACTTTGTGTCCTTGCCTCAGCTTTTCCACAACCCAGATGGTCATTAGCAAACATTATGTAACTCTTGGGGCTCTAAGTGAGACAGCCATGTCATTTCACGGTGATTACATCCTGCTCTGGGCTCTGCAAAAAGAATCCCGTGGCTTTTGCTGCACATTAGTTTGCTTTCTAGCTTTGTCTCAATAAATTGTCAGATTAATTTAATGGCTTCTTTAAATATAATTCTCCTCTGTCAAACTGAAGTATAAAGCAAAGCCAGTTTGTAGTCATATCGGGGTGTGTGCATGTCTGCCTCTCTTGTATTCCAGTGCCTGATCACCCAGCTTCCAAACTGTGTGTCCAATGGAACAGAAAAGGGAATAAACATTCTGGCAGCTTTAGAGAGTGCTAGCTTTCATCATTACTCTGCACTGTGAGGTATCAGTCTGCACTGTCATTCAGGAATGTCCTTCAGGGGCAGCTCGGGCACTCAAACGCAGCTGCAGACTGCATTACAACCACTCCAACAACAGCATAAAACATAAAACCAAGTGAAGCAGGTCTGATATGCATAGAGTTTATTTAGTACTTAAATTCTACAGTCAGAATGCAGTTTACTAGCCATTTTAGCTTTCAGTTAAATGTCTAAAAGAAATGACTAAAATTCCATAGTTTCGGTACAATGCACATCCAAAGCCAGACCAGGTAATGCCAAAACTCTTGGTTAGTTCAAAGAAGTTCATAGGCAAGTAGAAAATTATATCCCATTCTTCAGTTAAAGGGACCATTACACAACTAAAGGCGCACATATTAGAATAAAAACATTAGTCAATTAATTTTTTACTCACTTTTTGTGAATTAAGACTGCTGTTAATTCCACTGCTTTCAGCACTGCATGTACCTAAACTACTTTTTCCCCTCAAGGGAAAAAAAACATCAATCTTTAATGCCAGCTAACTAGGACGGCAAGAGTATCATTTAAACTTGACAGCTTCATTTTTTGTGATGCAGGTTTGAACTAAGCTTAAACTGCATCATTTGTAGAAAGTCTTTAGTATACAGTTGCCTGCATTGTGCATCTTTATTATGTAATCAGCTGATTCAACACACTGACCTTGTTTCATTTTAATTATTGCAATTTACTGTATGGTGCTAGGACATAGCCATCAAGGTAAACACACAGATGTGCATCTCTCTCTGAATTTACATTTAATAAACCAATTTATTTTGCACATACAGTCATGTAAGAATACCAAGTATTCTTTTTCTCCGTGTAGAATTCTTCAGCCAGTGATGTTTTTTACCAGAAGCTTAACAATAATTTTGTCCCCAAAGCTGATACACCCATTGCGTAAAAATAATAACAATAGTACACAAAGGAATTTTTGAAAGACCTTTTCATTTTGTTCCCTGTTTAGAAGCTTGCTTTTTTAACCAGTAGTCTAAAATAACCCTTTGAGTTCCAAGGTTTGGAAATCTCAGGGCATTGTCACTTAAGGCAAATTCTCTTGCAGCTGTTGAAACAAGCTGTGTGCCTGCAGATGCAAGTGAGTGCCCCATCATTAAATAGGATTTAGCTTAAGGCACCCAAAGGGTTAATTGTTTCTTTTTAACCATATTAAGGCTCCCTATCCCAACAATTTTTTCATTGTGTACAATTTCACAGAAAGTAGCAGCCAAGACAATGCCTTTGTTACTGGATGGTACAAAGCCATGTTATGCTTAAGTTAATTAAACATGATCTGGCAGTTAAAGTGTGGTTCTACTCTAGGGGAAAAAAAAAGCCCGACCAAAATGAAGAAACTCAAGAATAGTCATTAATTTTTTCCTTTTTTTCCCCCCCCCAGCATTGTCTCCAGGACAAAGCTGTTTATCTTAAAATATGCTTGTCCTGGGATCTAAATATTCCCATTTATCCACTAGAAGATCTAGATACCTGCTCATCCATCTTAAATCCCATGCTTCTAAGAAACAAACTCAAACAAACATTGAATTGTTTTATGAGGCACACAGTGCTGTGAATGTGCCCATGTGTTGCTTTTTAAATACAGCATTATTTTCAAAGAGTAGAACTGCACTTTTACAGGAAAATGAAAAGACATTTTATTTGTAACTACTTGTGCTTAACTCTTAAGCTGGTAACATTAGGGAAACAGCTATTTATATTCATTATTTGTTAATGAAGCATTTGTATAAGTTCTCAACATACCACATAGATATGCAAATATATATATATTTAAACTTAAATTCAGAATGCAGGAATACCTAAAGAAACCACGCTTTACAGTATCAAAATCATAAATCCAGATATGCAAGCACACTATTTAAAGACTACATACCTTCTGCTGATATTAGCTAATCCTTTATGATTCCCTCAGAGCAGCATACCCATAAAACACTGTCCTGGTCAGTGTTTTAGCTTTTCCCCAGAACTCCTGCTCAGCCATTTGTACACTTCACTGTGTCATGGTAAGATGAAATCTCTACCATTCCAGCAAGAAAGTCATTAGAACAGCTGCTTATAGCATATCTGTGCACTGCAAACCACTGCAGACAGCAAAATAAACCTACAAACTGGTGGAATTTCATCAAAACTAAAGAAAAGGATTAAAAACAGAAGAAAAACAAATGATTCTTTACTTAGGTTTACTTTTATAGCCTATTCTTTGAAGACTTTCTCTTGTTAATACTGCAAAGAAGCTGCCTGTTTATCCAGAATATTAATTTAAATGTTTTCCTAATTCTGCATGACAGCAGCTTGATACTGTTTAAAACAATGAAAAGTTTCAAATCACTGAACTAATTCTAGAAAAAAGCTTTACAATTGAAAAGCCAATTTTAAGAGGTAACTTATTTCAAATAAAGCCATTCACAGGCAGATGTTGGATTTTTGTAGTAAATTAAGCATACATTTGTCATGGATCTTCACAAAGTTCTACCAAAAATCTGACAGATACAGCAAATTAGATGTTTTGTAAGTGATTTATATAATTAAAGAACAGAAAAAATATTCATTACTAAGAATGTTACATACTATGCCATCAGTTCTGGTGCAGGGAGCTAAGTGAGCACTCAGTGACAGCAAGAAGGCAGAAGAACAGAGGCAAAAATTAAAGGAATGGATGAGAGCTTGTGAAAAAAGATTCAAGTATAAGCCTGAGGTAACTAGATGGAAACAGAGAAAAAACCCCAGCACTAACAAAGAAAAGAGTACAGCAAAAGAAGAAGAAACAAAACAAATGGAACCAAAATGAAAGTTTCTGTTATGGTGCCTGTGAGCTCAGGACAGGGTTAAGCAGTATTTGCAAACAAATATTTCATTAATGTTTTTACAGACATAGCCATTGTTAAAATATATTTCACAAACTGCTGATATGGTTTTATGCCAAGAATATGTACTTTGTTGAATAGCCTTTTAAAGCCATACCCATTTATGGGCACCAGTTAACAACAGCAATGTAAAAGACCAACATAAACTCCCTTAAGACTTATGTTTAACAAACAGGTTTGACAGTGATTTTAAGCAGCAAGGTATTTTAGTGCCAGTTATTAGCAGCCCTCACTCAGTGAGCATTTAGACTGGCCCTGCTCACCTCAGAACTACACCTACCTTTAGATTTCTTTTTTAAAACACAGAGGACTGAAATCTAATTCTACGAGCACCTTGAACTCTCCTACCCCTTGCTTCAGGTCTAAAATTCCTGACATGAAATTCTAGGCAAAATTACTACTGCCGTTATTGAATTTATTACACAATGCTGATGTGCTCACTGCATTATTTTTTAAAACTCAAGAGCCTTTTGCTCTCTCCACATCGACTGTGTCCCTTCCATGGAAAAACCTGACCATTGATGTTCATTCCTCACAGAAGAATGTTTCACTTCTGCCGTGCTTCCAGCCACAACATGCTTTTCCTCTTTCTTAAAGCTAAAATGCCTGAACATCACAGTCTTTGACACAATAGTTTAATGCTCCAGAACTGTCAAGGGGGTCACAGAGAAATGGCAGTCCAACTGAAACCAGTTAACTGTTAGGTATCAGGAATCCTGCATTGGCCTGGTCTACAGTAGCACTCTGCATTTAGACCTTTTTTCATTCAGTATTTTGAATAAAATTAACTAGCTTTAAACTTGTCCCTGCTCAATGTTTACTGATAAACTGCAGTGCACAATTATAGCCCCTTTTTTGTTTTTCCAGTCAGTGTTCTTCTAATGCAAAGACTGCTATTTAATTTGAAAGTCTCCTTCTTGGTCAAAGGGTAAGTTGTTTATTGTACATGGAACTAAAGCTTAAGCTTAGCAATTTTGTCTTAGCTCACTTCTTTTATTCTTTTTGAAGCATTACAATAATTATTGCCTCTTTACATGTCTAGATGTTGTTTTGGAAATTACCAGTTTAATAACTAAAGACTAGAAACAGGACAAATGCATGTTATGGCAAATGAGTCATACTGTCCCCTAAATTTCAGTGTACAGGCAGATAAAAAAGATCCAGTCTATGGACAAGGAATATGCAGCATCATTCTTCTATGCCCCTTACTAGAAGAGAATGGCAAAACCAGAAAGAAACCCCCAGAAACAAAGGTCCACATACTATAAAATTTCAGCTGACAGCCTTTACTTCAGTTTCCCCTCACTGTGCAAATTCTTGAAGGAGGAGCAGATGGCAACGTGGTTTCACCAGTGCTGGTTTCACATAAACCACTGATAAGGATTTTAATCCAGAGATACTATAAATGTTTAGGAGCATATTCTATACCCCAGCAGGGATGACTACCTTTTATCACTGGTCCACATACACAGGGATCTACAATTTCTATTAGTCCTACTGAAAAGTTCATCTTTACTTCCACACTCTAGTTCAAGGAATTGCATTTTAAACTGGACTGCTTCCAAAGATGCAACACCACTATAACCATACATTCAATCCTTTAGTAACTACTCTAATTTTTATTTGCAATAAATTTACTTGAAAGTTAGTTGAAACACTCGTTTTAAGTTTTCATTTTATATTTATTCCAAAATATTTCCTATTACTTCACAAATACTACTCCAAATAAGAAAAAGTACTTGCAAAAGATACTCATCTATCAGGTTTTTTTGACACCTCTAGCTTAGAAGGAAACACCTAATCAGATGTTTGACTATTGTGTCATTTAAAATGTATTACTAGCAAACCCAAACCCAAAACATCAGTGCATTTACTTGAAATAATTATTAACACGTACTGAGCAAATGAGTTTACTCCCCATATTCATGGTATTTTATTTTAGAAGCTAAAAATGATACGCAGTTTTTCACAAGAAATGGCTGATTTTCTTTTTACAAACCCAGAAGTGCCACGTCTCAGCTTTAGTAGGAACACTTGGTTTGTTCTAGAACTCACCTGAGGAGCTGGTGGCAGCCATGTGTCCTTCAAGCACTGTCAGAGCAGTTCTGTGAGAGCAGTGATAATTCAGGAGTGTCTTACATTCATGTTGGCTGAAAGGCAACACTCTACCCAGCAGTTCTTTAAACCCTGCTTTGTGTCAGGAAAGGCTTCCCTCACTGGATTGATTATGCATTAAGGGAGAGTGTAAGTAAGTAGCAGAATACCTTCAGTAACATGTAACATCCTATTTTAGCACCAAAAGAGATATCCCGGCTACAGAATTGCAAGCTTTCAATTCATGACCAATAGGAATGAGGCATAATGAAAAGTGTTACAAGTACCAAAAGTATAGTAGGAACTTTGACTTTATATATTTAAAAGCTTGGGTTTTAGGCAGAAAAATATGGTCTAATGTGTCATTTACCACTATGGGTAAACATGATATTTTTATAAATCATAATTATTTTCAAATTAACATCAAATTCGCTGTTTAAAACAGTCAGTATTAGCATAAAAGAGGCTGAAATACATCTGTTTTAGAGGAAGTCATAAAAGCATCACTAAAAAACCTTTCAAATCTTGTAAGACTGATCTACTAAAGAGATCTTTTAACTTCCCCCCTAGACACACACATAGAAAACACAGAATTAAATACATAAACACACAAATTGCTATCAATTTCTGTTCCAAAGTGGTAGAATACTCGCTGGCTTTCTCCTTGTCACACTCTTACTATCAGACTAAAAATAAAAAATTAAAAAAAGAATCCAGTTTCAATCATTTCCTAAACAAGATTTTGTGAACACGAAGGAGGCAACTGTACAGTTCATAAAAATTTTTAAGAATTGGTCACTATAAACTGGAGGTAGTTTTGAAATATGTTAGCTTGAATTAATTTATGAAATTAGAAGTAACACTAATCTACAAAAAGATTTTTAAAAATGAAATACTCTCCTGTTAGGAAGACTGTTTCTCAGTCATTGAATANAAAGTAGCTTTTTGTTTCTGGTTGTTCCCACTCAGCTTTGGTGAGCAGGCCAAGACACATGCACTTGTTGATCTTGCTCACTGAAGGTGTGCTGATGCTTCTTGAAGTTGTGACAAGGACTGAATGTGACATCCCAGTCATTTCCAAGGTCTTTTTCTACTAAAAACAGTTTTTAGAACTTCCTGTAAAGCGTTTTAATTCTAAACTAGTGCTCCTGAAACTGTAGTGCGCAGAAACTGCCCCTCAATGTATCTAAAGAGGTATTGCCTCCTGAAAACGCGGATGATAATCCAGAGAGAAAAAGATTAGCATGAGCTCTTGTACTTTCAGTTTTATCAGTATAAAATGTCCCTGGGTAACTTTTACACTGTATCACAGTCACATGGTCTCAATACATACCAGAAAAAACCTTCTTTTGTAGCATTTAACTGTAACCATGGAAACCATTGAACATTAGTAACACTTAAAATACAAAGTTTTAAAAAAGCCCAAAGAAAAGTCCCTCCCAATGAAGTTGCTGTTAAACTGCCATTATTAAAAATACTAAGCCCATTTGTTTCCAGCCCCATTCTAAACGTAATTCACTAATTTATTCTTGCAAATAAGCATTCCACAGCAATGGGGGAAATTAAAAATCTCTCCATATTTATAATCTACTATAAATGAAATTAAATTATACACTATGTAACCCTGTAACCACTTAGCAAACTTCTCAGTTATTTTAAAATGTGTGCAACAGGAAAAATAAAAAAAGAGATTCCTCATCTGCTTTTCTTGTTTTCCCTTCCCAAAAAAGGTAATAAAGAATCACAAAATGATGAGAGTTGGAAAAGAGCTCTTAGGATTGAGTCCAACCATCAACCCAACACTGCCAGGTCCACCACTGAGCCGTGTCCCTAAGCACCAGATCCACGTGGGTTTGGAACACTTCCAGGGATGATGATTCCACCACTTCCCTGGGCAGCCTGTTCCAATGCTTGGCTGCAAACAGGATTTGAGGTTCAGCCTCACCAGTGCCAAGTAAAGAGGAACAATCCCTTCCCTGCTCCTGCTGCCACTCTTGCTGATCCCAGCCAGGATGCCCCTGGCCTTCCTGCCCACCTGGGCAGAGCTGGCTCTTGTCCACCCACTCCTGACCAGCATTCCCAGGACCTTTTCCACTGGGCAGCTTTCCAGCCACTCTGCCCCAGCCTGGAGCATTAGATGGGATTGTTGTGACCCAAAGGCAGGACCCAGCACTTGGCCTTGTTGAACCCCATACAATTGGCCTCAATCCATGGATCCAGCCTGTCCAGATCCCTCTGCAGAGCCTTCCTGCCCTCCAGCAGATCAACTCTTTGATCAACTCCAGACACAACCTGGTGTCATCTGCAAACTGACTGATGGTGCCTTGATCCCCTTGTCCAGAGCTCCATAAAGAAAATGAACAGGGCTGGCCCCAGGTGAGCCCTGGCAGCACCACAGTGACCAGCCAGCAGCAGGATGTGACTCAGTCACCACCACTCTCTGGGCACAGCCACCCAGCCAGTTTTTCAGCCAGCAAACAGTGCACCTGTCCAAGCCACAGGCTCCTAGCTTCTACAGGAGAATGCTATGAGAAACAGTGTCCAAGGCTTTCCTGAAGTCCAGGTAGACCACATCCACAGCCTTTACCTCGTCACTAGGGAGGTCACCATTCATAGTGGAAGATCAGGTTGGTCAGGCAGAACCTGCTTTTCATAAAGCCATGCTG
Organism: Hippolais icterina; assembly: GCA_013400075.1. Taxonomy (NCBI): domain Eukaryota; kingdom Metazoa; phylum Chordata; class Aves; order Passeriformes; family Sylviidae; genus Hippolais; species Hippolais icterina. Next base: position 778,076 of record VWYN01024631.1, on the reverse strand, counting down.
GCTGGGCCTGATCCCTGGCTGTCCTGCATGTGCTGTGTGATCAGGGTGATCTGTTCCATAACCTTCCCTGGCACCAAGGTCAGGCTGACAGCCCTGTGGTTTTCTGGCTCCTCCTTCCAGCCCTTCCGCTCAATGGGCACCACACTGGCCAACCTCCAGCCATCTTGAGACCTCCCTGGTTAGCCAGGATTGATGATAAATGGTGGAGAGCAGCTTGGTGGATTCCATCTGACCCCACAGACCTTTGAACATTTAAGTGGAGCAGTGGGTCCCTGTTTCCTCTTGAATTACAGGGACTTCATTTTGTTCTTTGTCTCTGTTCTTCCAAGGACAACTGGGTCTAACTATTAAAAGACTGAGGCAAAGAAGGCATCAAGTACCTCAGCCTTTGTCTCAACCTTTGTGGCAATACTTCTCCTCACATGCAATAAAGGATGGAGATTCCCTCCTTGGCCCTCCTTTTGCTGCTGATGTATTTGTAAAAACACTTTTCATTCTATCTATTACAGCAGTGGCCAAATAAATTTCTAGCTGGGGTTTCACTTTTCTAATCTTCTTGCATAACCTAACAACATCCTTGTAGTCATCAAGAGCTTCCTTCCCCTTCTTCCTAAGGTCTTTTTTTCCTGAGTTCCAGGCCAGTCTTCTTCCCCATTGGTTCATTCAGCACATGGGGACAGCCTGTTCCTGCATCTTTCATATCCTTAAGAATGTTCAGCCTTCCTGGACCCCTAATCATTCAGGATTGTTTGCAAGGGACTTTCTCAATCCTAAAAGGCCAAAGTCTGGCCTCTGGTGTTCCTCAGCTTCCTCTACACCCTCCTCGATGACTCCAAGGTGATGTTCAGGGCTCTGGAGGTGATCCACCTGCTTCCTGGCATTGCTGGTCTCTGCTGCTGCTCCAGGCCTGGGGGACAAGGAGCTGGCCATCCTGCAGTACAACCCCTGCTCCTGTGGCTGACGAAGGCAGCAAGTCCTCAGCAGGTGCTGGGCCTGCTGCTGCAGCAGGGGTACCTGCAGCACAAGAATTCTGAAGTCCACAAGGAGCTGGACAACATTGTGGCCCTCCTCCTTTAGCTTGCTGAGGAGCTGGACGTGACCATGCTGGTGTCTGAGCTGACTCAAGCACGGGTGGAGAGCAAGAGCAGGGTCCAGCATGCTGATACAAACTGTTTGCTGTGGTGTTGTCTTCTTGGGCCCAGGCAAAACCACTCTTCTCAAGGCAGTGGATGCTGTGGAGCTTGAGGACAACAGGGATGGAGTAACTCGTGTGGTGCAGGCCAGGCTAGCCAGGAAGACTTTGGTGAAGCTCAGGGACCAAGGGTTTGTAAACTACACTGTGGTCCTGCCATCATCTGTCAGAACAGTGGGATGTTTTACCCCCTGGACAGATGCAGGCTGGCTGCTGCTGGCCCACAGGACTCAGAGCACACTTACTGTGGATATCACACAAGGGATGATGCTCTTTGGAGCTCCAGCTCACACAGAGCCCAGGCTGGTCAGGGAATTAAGCGCAACCAGAGTTTTGAGTGTATTTATAGGAACAAACCAACTACCTTGGGAAAATGAGCATGCTGGATGCAATGCAGGTGGCTGAGGAGTGGAGATGCCCTTCTGAGGGAGCATGGAGCAGGGCTGCCAGCTGTGCTGCAGGACTCTGAAGGGCGATGTGACTGCACTGCCAGCCATTAGCAGGAGTGTCCAAATGTGCAGCATGTTCTTGCATGGCACCAAGTCCCAGGGTGACAGCAGTTACAGGTGGCTGCCACCTCCAATGGCAGGGGGATCACTGGCTACTGACAGTTAGTGTGACACCAGAGATGCAAGTGCTGTTTCTCTGAATCTGTTAGATTTGCATGAGACTGAAGTTCTGTTCAACCTTACAAACACCTTAGTGAGAAGCTCTAGTCAGAGATGCTTGAAGTGCCACCACCTCCCCTAACATTCTGATATGTATACAATATGCCATAAGCTAATAAAGTAGATTTGGCTGGGAGTTCCCAGGGTGAAGTCTGTTGCCAGCAATGGACCCACTGGGAAGAGCAGATGCCTAAAAAACCTAAATCAAATCCAAAGAGAAGTTTCGAATGACATCCAAAGCTCCTGTATCGAAGCCGCAGATATCCAACATGCCTCTGTCATCCGGGCCCGCCATCGTAAAACCATGGGAGGTCATTCCACAAACAACCAGCTTAGCAGGAATACCCATTTTCTACAGGAAGGAGAGCAAAAAAATCAGAAAACAGAGTAAAACAGAGTAAAACATGTACACATATGCAATAACTTAAATATGCCAGAGGGCCAAATCTCGCTTGCATAAGCCGCTGTCTGAAAACCTGTCTGTACTGACAGAATCAGAACTGCAGGATGCCTGTCAACACTGGAATGGCACCTAACCTCAACTAAGGAAATCAAATTAGAGACTTTTGGTTTTCATTTCAACTGGGTGGAAACTATGTAATGATAAAGTCCATACACCCATGACTGACAAACATATTTTTGATAGTTTAAAAATAGTTTCTTTAAATCATAAAGGATTGTTTGCTGAATAAATAAGGGTTTCCAATTTTCTTTGTATTTTTCTTTATTCTACTGTAAAATTATGAAGCTGTACAGCTTAGAGCAGTCCCTTTAAAACACAATGGGCTTTCTTCACAAGATACTGTCACCTCATCTTCTTGACACTTGTCTTCATTACTTCATTGAAACTTTCTGACATCTACTGCAGACATCAAAGCTGAATTTAGCTCTGAGAGTCAAACTTCATTCTGTAACAACTATAAAAACTTATTCCATCAATTATATATAGGATGTAGAAATTCAAACAGCCCCTGAGTAAAAAAATTTCATGGACATTGCAGCACACTTAGCAGAGCAGGCTAATTACAAATCCTTTCAGCAATTCTGTGGCTTTAAATATGCACAATTAGTGCAATATGTGCACTAATTCTGCCTAACAGCAGTACTGATAAGTTTTCAACAATATATAATTATTTACTGAAGAAATACACAACCAGTCCAATCTCTAAAAGATTTTTAGAGCTGGCACTTTCTTTGTACAGTATTTATTACTCATAAACAGAAGCATATTTACCTCTCTGTACTCTGTAAGGGCCATTGCAGGAGGAGTATTCCCAGCAAAGGTCTCGTTATCAGTAAATACAATGAAGACATCAGCAGCTGTCTGAGTTTTTAGAGCCCATATCATTGGAAGGGAACAATCAGTGGTACCCACTGGAATCTTATAGAGAAACAAATAAATGTACAGGGAACACATTCATACAGAAATCAACAAACCATAGAAAAATTACATTTGATGTAAGCTTCATGTTTTACCATGCATCACTACACAAAGAAGCTTTTTTGTTAAACTTGGTCATTTTATCTAAGTTTGTCCAGGGCTTTTTTGTTTGAACTTTTTTTAATATTCTTTCCAAGTTAACTCATTGTGACCTAGCATTGCCATTCTAAATTGCAATGTTTAATACCCAGCAAATGAAATAACAACATTTGCTGGGCTTTCTCTAAATAAAATGCACCAAAAAAATCCAATCTTATACTAGAAAGATACAGATTAAACAAGGTAGTAGAATTGGTAACAAAGAAAATAGTGTAACTGCTGAGACTTTTTTTACATACTTCATACATTTTCACTAAAACTTGAGGTAAGGTCATGTCAGCCGTCACTGGACAAGGGACCATTTCATGTGAAAAGGCAACAATTTGGGAATCCTTCTCAGTCCGGGCTACAACCTGAGAAAGAGGGAGACAAAAATAACTCAGTTACATTACTCTGAATTTTTATTGTCTGAACTGAGCCATTACCAACAACACAGCATGACAAATGCTTCTGTATTTAAGGCACTGTTTATGGCTCCTCATAAACAGTAATGGTTCACTCTAAACTTTAACTATTCTGTAATATTACTGCAAAAAGAGCTGAACAACTGATCTAATTACTATAACTAAAGATACTTCAATTTTTCTTCCTTCTGACATAAAACTTTGACCATTTTAAAGGGCCAACAAAAGTTCAACTCCTCTGCAATAAAAGAATACAACACAAGAAGCTTTAGAATACTAAACTGAGGGGAAAGTGATTGTGAATAAGGGCCACACTGATAACTCAAATAGACATAAGAATTATCCCAATATTTCTTAATCTAATCTGTATTTTCTATGAAAAATACTGATACTTCTGAAAAAATTAAAATGTATAAGATAAAGTTATCATTTTTACTTATAGTAAGCCATTTTATTATGGCCAAGATAAGTGAAAAAGCTGCCCTGACCACTTTGATTTACAACAGAAACCAGCTTCTTCAAGCTGATGTTTCTGAATATGGTTGCTAGTACCTTTCAGCAATGAGGCACAAGGTCACACCTTCTGTACCCAAAAAATATTATATGTAAGTTTCCTCTCAATTTCTAACCAGCTTTTGAGCACCTTTGTATCAAAAAAAGGCAATGCAAGCTGAAAACAAGTTATAAATAAAAGAAATTGAAAGCCTCACCATACACATTACTGCTGCAACCGTGCTGGCATTGAGCACACTGCCCAAAACCTTTTGTGTCATTGATGCACTGACATCAACTGCAATTACAAAGCGTTTTCCTGTCGGTTCCAGTGTCTGAAAGAATAAAAGACAAAAATATACCAGTTACACATAATTTATATATTAATTTCTTCTTCTGCCCACTCCTAAATTGGGCATTTTTTCCTCTTTCTGGGTAACAGGACAGTGCTGTTGCTAAAGTTTCAGAATTGTTACCCACCCCAGGAAATGTTCTTGATAAGCTTTCAGAAAACACAGAACTCTTAAAATTAAAAAGGCATTATTACCTTGAAAGCTTTGTAAAATGAGGCATCTAAAGCTTCTAAAATGTCTCCATCAGGACGCCACCAAAGCTTCCCTCTGTTTCCATGTCCAGCTTTATAGGTTTCTAATGCAACCAAAATATGGAAGGGATGTATTCTACCCTACAGGTAGAAATCAAAAATAAGGGCATATAAATTTAACCTGCTTAAAAAAAGTAACAAATTAAATGTGAAAATAAGTTCCTACTACAAAAGAACCTCAGGTTTAGTATATGGTCGTCACAGTAGGACACGGAAAGAAGACTCAGACTCTGGTTTTCATGAGAGAACATCAGAAGGCTTTTTATTACAATTCCCTTGGTTCCTTTTAGAGCATGCTTCACTAAAAAGGTATTCACTGGTCAGAAGGACTGACACCTCTTCCCATTGGTCAAGTAATAGTAAACACCAGCTGAAGAAGATTGTTTTGAGAAGAACCTGAGAAGATCTGCTGCCCACATAGAAATATTTTGAAAAACAGGGAAGGATGTTTTGGGAAAGGAAACTGTTGAAAGTTTTCCCTTGGGAAAGGAGCTTGCAAGTTAGCAAGCTGAGAATTCCCTCAGGCCCAGAAAATACTGAGCCCACATATGGTTACTCTAAATTTGTTAAATCTAAAGAGTTCATGCAGCCTTTACACAGCTGTTGGATGAACTGATAATTGTGGGTTACTGATAATGGACCTCGCTCTCTCTCAAGAATCCCCTAATTAACACCAAATGGGATGCCCCCACCAGAATTCTGGTAAAATTTTGCAGTTCTATGATTGCCCAGTGCTATTTTCCATCACAGGCTTACAGTAAGAGATAGTCCCTGCCCAGCTGAAAAGAAAGGAGCTGAGCAAGGAAAAGAATCAACTTAAAACCAGCTTTATACAAGATACAGTAACACTGGACAAGAAATTATTTTTGAAACATAGCATTCTTTTTTCTCATGCTATAAAACACTCCAAACAATTTTTTTTTTTGCTTTCCACATATAAACTTAACTTATAAAACCTTATCAACATTATGTTATCTTTATCCGAAAGGGATGTTTCAGTCCTTAATCACTGCCAGCATCAAAACTCTGTAAATCTGAATGCCTGTCCATTGTCTATCTTCCATCAAGGTATTGCACCATGATCTTTGCTCTCCCTTCTCCCGTGCCTGCCTATGATTAAGGATGAAACCAGAGAAAAGGAATTGCAGTAGGATGGGGAATAAAGGACTCTTCTTGTTGTGCTCAATTCAGCTCGGCTACTAAAAAATTTAACTGCCCTGGTTTTAATCTTCACAACTCTCAAAATTATGGCTCAAGACACTTCTTAATTTTTCCCTCAGCTGCTACGCTATTTTCTTAACTCACTTAAAAATTACAAGACTCAGAAGAAATTGATGAACCCAACTAGCTACGCTTGCCACAGCCCTCATTTAAGAAAAGATCCAATAGCTGCCAATACACTTATTTTATCAGAATGCTTCAGACAGCAGGTGGGGAATCAAATGAGAAATTATAAACAAGAAGTTCTAAAATAAAGTTGTAGGCATTAAACTGCAGGTTTTTAATAGAATAAACTAAACATTAAAAATTAAAACCCAAAAATGCTGGCACTGATTATAAAGCTCTTACCTTCTTTAGCAGTTTCTCATTTCTCAGTTTTTCACATACTATTGCCACTTCTGAACCTCGCGGTTCAAGCACTGAATTTGATGACAGCTTCCCTAAATTTCTTAACAATACAGAAATAGGCATCTCCTTGAGCAATGCCTTCCAAACCTGTGATAAAAGAGAAGGGAAACACAGAAAGATGAGATCCTCAAAGCAGAAGAATTGGCATCTGTACACTGAATAAGTGTATTTTAAAATAAATGTACAAAGTATATCAAGATCTTAATTATTTTAAATTAACTATTTGAGTAAACAACTTGAAAAACAGTGTAAGGACTATTTTTTAAAGAAATCTAAACTTAAGACTCTAAACAGCATTACTCTATGGAGAATTAATACTTCTATGGAGAATTCATACTTCTATGGAGAATTCAACTACGGAAGTTTAACCTACCTCTTTAGATTTCAGATGGTTTGTCAGGAGATGTTCTCTAGCTAGACCATATTCCTCTATCAAATGAATAACTTCCAATTCATCTTTTGTGCATTTTACTTTCTCCACAGCCTCCAGATACTTCAAGAGTTTTTCAGTCTCAGCAGAAACTGCTTTCTCTTTATAAGCTTCTTGGACATCCTTCCACCCCTTGGTAATATACTTAGTGACTATAGCAATTCCTGATGAAAAAGAAAACCATTTCTCAAGCAGGATTATCAGCTGTATACTGGCATTTATCATTCTAGCATGCTAAAGAATTAGTAGATTTCATTCTCAGACCTGCCAAACACCTATTGAAAAGGTCACCCACACACAATTTAGAGCAGTACTTTTAATTACTATATTAATCTCCTTAGAAGTAAGGAGCTTTATGTATTTGCTACATTGCCCAGAGATGCTGTGGATGCCTCATCCCTGGAAGTGTTCAAGGCCAGGCTGGACGGAGCTCTGAGCAGCCTAGGCTAGTGGAAGGTAGCCCATGGCAGGGGGGTTGGAACTGGATCATCTTTATGGTCCCTCCCAACACAACCCATTCTATTATTCTAAGATTTGAAGTCAACAGATCTTCCCATATAATAAAAAAGAATTATTCCATCATTTGTAAGCAAACAGGAATAAAATGAGGGAGTTGCATTATTTTATCTTCTCTTGGCATATGAAGAAAAGAAGGAACAAACCTTGAAAATAAACAGGTCTGGTTTTGATATGAACGTCCACTTTTTTAAGATGCAATTTACAGGATATCCTCACTAAGAACTCATCTACAATGGCACTTGGGTTTCCAAAATACTTCCACAGTAAATATAAAAGGTTTAAAACACAGTATTTTCAGGTAAATAAAAATTTATTACCTTCACTGGCAGGTTTTAGGTGGGACAACCTCAGAAGATCTTTATGAGACCAACCACTTCTTTGTTTATATTTTGTAACAGCTAAAGCAAGAGTCATGCCATTCTTTCCATTGTACCAATCTGCAACCGCTTTCCTCAGAGCACGGCCCCACATGCCACACTTCATGCCCTCCTTCAGATCTTTTTTAAACTGGATGAAAGTAAAGAGATGGGTTGGTACGCAACACACCTCGGGGACAGCTTTAAACGCCGCTTGTTTTGTTTTGGCATCAGAACACTGCGAGCAAACTGCGAGGGCAAAGAGTAGGGGCTCCTGTCTTGCTGCTCTGCCCTCCTGACTAAAAGCTTTGATTTCTTCGACAACTTCGCAGCCTCTGCCTTCTTCGATCAGCCTTAGCAAAGCTTCGGCGTTTTCAAAGCCCAGCTTCTGCTCCTTGACGTGGTAAGTGCTGCCCTCGGAGCCGAAGCACAGGAAGTGCCGCAGCCGGGTGGTGTCCGTGAGGTGCCAGCCGGCCCCGCTGGGCTCCGGCGCCTCGCTCGGGGCGTGCGCTCGGCTCTCCTCTGCCTCCATCCTTTAGCCTTCAAGGGATCTGCTGGAAGAATGACATGTTTTATTAGGAGCTACGGTCGACTACTCTTCTAGCAAAGTAAATACACGTCATCTATAAACTTGTAATCTTTTCTTTCATCAATTGAAACACAGCATACTCCAAGTGTGCAATAATGCATCATGTAGGAGAAAAGAAACAAAAAACTGAGTTATAACACCAACTAACTTCTTTCCATAAAATCAACTCAGAAACTACTTAACTCCAATAAGTGGCAGACAAAAACCATCTGGTTATAGGCTTTTGCCACTAATATATTACATCACTTTCTTAGGGAGACTTTTATATTGCAGACTAAATGGCTCAAAATTTGGATCTTGTGCTGCTCTATTTTGCTTAAGAATTGGTAATACTGACCAACTGAAGAAGATCAAGGCTAAAATGAAGAAACTAAGATACAGAAAAACTGTTTAGTTGGAAACCTTTGTGAGAGTTTCTATATGGTAGGTTTCAGTGAGGCTTAGACAACAGCTTTTTAACAACTGAGTAGCTCAAGAAAAAATTATCTTTGTTATAGGCTCAAATAGCCTGTTGCTCCAAGTGAGATCCAAGAAAACACAGAGACATAACAGATTCTGTACTGCTTTACATTCAAAGTTAAAAAGCAAAAATTCACAATCATTCAAATCTTTCTATTTATACACTCCTGAGCTGCAAGACAGCTGTAATATTTGTAGGGCAACACCACTGCTCTTACTTGGAGAACATCCAGCATGGTAAAATTCAGGCCATGACATTTAAAATGAAGCAAATGCAGGTGAAATGAAATTAGCAGGATAAGGGTAAGAAAATTCCTCATCACCACTACCTCCCAAACATTAACAGCACAATAATAAATTTAATTTACTCAGTTCTCACCAAACAATAAAATTCCACTAAATAGCTCCTACTGAAAACCAAATAGGCAGAACCAATAATCCACTCCATCAAACTGGATATAAATCTTAAAATACAAGTACTGGAGTCAGAGCACACTCAAATGACATTTCAAAGAAATCCACTAAAAAATTTTCAAGAATTGCAGATATCTACTTTTGACTTTTTTTTGCTTGTTCAGGTAGTGAAGACAAATAAAAGCCATTTTGCTCCATTTACCAGGACAAGCTAGCATAAACAAATGTCACTAATGTAGACAGAGGGCTTCCCTCCCAGTTTTGGTAAGTAACACTCTGATTTACAAACAACTTCCCCAGCTCTTTGACAGATAATTTCCCTTTTTCTCCCAGCAACTAGAAATGCACCTTTCCTCTGTTTTTGCATATCTGCACTACTCTGCACCCAGAATTAAACAGCAATCATCAGTGCTCCCATTACATTCTACAAACTGATAAAATCATAAAAATAGAAGCCATAAGCCAAACAACTGGTTTAAGAAAGCAGGTTTCATTGAAAATTAACTAAGAAATATCTTTCATTGTATTATTTAGAGCATGAGTGCTCAGCTACAATTATATATTCTAACCAAGTTTCCTGCCAAACCTATTTAAATACACATCATGGCTGAACTGACATTTTCCCTGACATCTGAAGCATGCAAATACACTGAAAATAACAAGGGTGATATTCCCCATGCATGAATACCACATCAGGACTTTTTCATGTCTAAGTACATTTTACTTCAATACAGTTCCATTAGTTCATTTCATTAAACAGCCAGTAATGTTTCATAATAAACACAGAAAACCCAAACAAAAAAATCCAGAAATCACAGTAAACATCCATTTCTTTATCAGGAAAAAAAAAGGTACATGAAAGATACTGAGAAACACCATTATCTTGAAGGAAAAATAAGAACGGGAAGCAGAAAGGATCACGCATGGATAAGATCTTCATGTATATAAAATACTGAGAATGATTTCTTGCTATAGCTTTCATACTTCTACTATAATAAATATTACTACACTGAAATGAGACAAATGAGAAAACTCTTATGGATATTAATAATGGATAATTTTTATGTTTACTTTTGTATGGACCAGGCTATTCATGGACTCACAACACTGGGAAGAGGCATATGCCTGCATCCATATGCTTCTGACATAAACCCATAATAGAAAATATAGTTGCAAATAGTTTTTCTGACACCTAGCTCCTTCATTTCTTTCTTAGGAATATGCTATAAGCTACAAACCCAGATTCTGTTACAATTTCTGACAACTGTTTAACACAAATTGTAAATTCTTAAAAATAAATCTGTATTTTAAAAATTACCTTTGACATCCTCAATAGCTGATGCAAACCACCAATCTCACTACTATAAGTCACAGCAAAAGTAACAGATTTACAGTTCACCAGCAGCTACTGGAAAAGCACTTATTCACAGGTGAGCTGCTCAAGTCATGTTGGCCATTTCTAACCCTGTTTTACATCCCAGCCTCACAAGTTCCCAAAGCTATTCCCTCCCTTGGACCTGTCCCTCTCCTCTGCCCAGACATCAAGCTTGTTTTTTCAGGTAACACCTGTACAACACAGACAACTTTCATTCCTAACAGGTGATAAATGCAAATGCTCACTTAGCATATGGACCACTATAAGCGTATTCTTCATCCACTGAGCTGCAGCAGGGAACTTGATTTAAAACAACTGTGGAGGATTTATCAACAATATTCTGGCTCCACAAGCATTTTCAATTTGTGAGCTACAGGAATGCAAACACCAACTCCCAGACTTAAAAGTCCCAGATTAGGAGTTTTATAATAAAAATTGCTATACTCAACACCTTGGCTGTTCACCATTATTAATGAAAGAGAACACCCACTATATTTCAACCACCATATAAATTTATAAGTAAAATATGACTTTGAATGCTCTGAAACAGTCTATACACCAGTTACACATGGACTAGTAAGTCAATATCTTTATGTTGCTCTACCATAGCACTATTCAGTTTTTTAAGTTGACATTTGTTAATTTTGATGACTTTTCCAACTTGCCCTAGCTCTCCTAAGAAATAAAATGTCTGACAAGTTTCACACGGATGAATGAAAGGAAACACATAAAGTACAAAGCTTTAACAGAACTACAGATTCTAATTTAAGTTATTATGTTTAACTCTACGTTAACAACTAATCAAACTTTGTAGTGAAATTCCATGGAATTAAGCTTTGAAAACGCCAGATTGTTTATAACCAAAAAAAAAAAAGCATTAACATTTTAAAGACAGCACTTCAAATACTTCAAAACCATATATACTTCGACCTACAAGGAACTGCATTCCCCTTCTCTGCTCTCTACATTCTGTATAAGCATTAAACTGAAGACTATAAGGAATGTCTTCTGGTTAATTGAGCAGAGAGACTACAACCATCACATTGAGCTATGGCTGTAAGAAAACAGGCTTGTGCTACAGATTAGCTCTGACAGCATAGCTCGCATACTTCAGAAAATAAGCACCTCTATGTCAACTGGGATGCCAGGAGAACACTTCCCAAATCACCAATGGAGTGATGCACGACATCAGCACAGCAGATATCCGACTATACGAATCACACACCAGCCCACGCATTTCCACTGCAGAATTTGCAAGAGCTGTCTGCTTAAAAAAAATGTACTGACTGGGGGGCAAAGGCAGCTTAGCTGACGTAGCGCAGAATTAGGAGATAGAAGCACCTAAAGCGGATACCCGAGGAGCTGCGATCGCAGCTGTCAGTCTCCATAAAGACGATAAACACGCGTGACGGGGAAGCCGCCTAACGCCGGAGACAGGTCCGGGAACGCCCCGCGGGCTCCTCACGCCCAGGTGCTCTCCGGAGCTGCCCCTCCGGCCTCTCCGCACTCCCCACGCAGCCCTGGGCCCCCCGGGGCCGGCCCAGGGACCCCGCACCCCGCTCCCCCCGCAGCCCGGGACGCGCCACTTGCCTGCG